>APFE030127725.1:0-12107 GCA_000404065.3 Pinus taeda | reverse complement strand
ATAGAGTGCATATCCCTTTTATGTTAGCTTTGTCTTGATAAAATGTTTGAGGTACCTATTATGTTACGCATCATTATGTGCATTAATAAATGTTGTATATAATTTTGCACTTTAATAATTAAATCAAAATACAAATTTCTTCCCTTCACTGAAAGTTTTCTTGAATCTTAATTTCATTCCCGTTAATTGTATAATCATAATGATAAAATGAATTGGTAATCCAAATGAATTTCCTTCTTGTTGGTAGGTGCTTCGACATTACTGTCAATGATGATGAAGAAAGGAGTTGGCGGTCCACTGGAAGGCAAAAATTTGAAATGTGCGCGGAGATGGGTCGCTCTTTTAACGGTATATACAAACGTCCACGTCAACGGAAGTGGAGATGTCAATTGGGTTACAAAGATTTGATATGGGCGTGGAGGGAACCGCTCTTTTTAATTGCATATACAAAACGTCCACATCAATGGAGATGGAGACGGATTTGTGTTGACGGCAATTGGTGGAATGGAAAAAGGTCCAACTTACAAAATTGCAAAATTTACTGTTTCAAATTTTGGCAAGATTTCCTGTCACCCCTACAACGTGGAATTCTCACCACTAAACTACAACCAATTGATTCAAATTTCGATTAATAAAAGATATTTTAAGATCTCATAATAATGTTAAAAGTGTCGATTCAAATTTCGATTTTTCAATGATTTACGATCCCGTATAAACTTTAAAACAATCGATTCAAATTTCAATTAATCCATTATCAAAAGATATTTTACAATCCTATATAAACCTTAAAACATTCTATTCAAATTTAGATTAATTAATTATGAAAAGATATTTTACAATCCCATATAACCGTTAAAACAATTGATTCAGCTTTCGATTAATTACTTATCATATTTTACAATTCAATTTTCAATTAATGGATTATCAAAAGATATTTTACAATCCCACATAAAAGTTAAAACATTCTATTCAAATTTGGATGAATGAATTATCAAAAGATATTTTACAATCCCATATAAACTTTAAAACATTCTATTCAAATTTAAATTAATTAATTATCAAAAAGATATTTTACAATCCCATATAACCGTTAAAACATTTGATTCAATTTTCGATTAATTAGTTATTAAAAGATATTTTACAATTCAAATTTGGATTAATGAATTATCAAAAGATATTTTAGAATCCCATATAAACTTTAAAACATTCTATTCAAATTCAGATTTCCATTAATTAATTATCAAAAGATATTTTACAATCCCATATGACTGTTAAAACAATCGATTCATTTGGATTAATCCGTTATTAAAAGATATTTTACAATTCAATTTTTGATTAATCAATTTTCAAAATATATTTTACAATCCCTATTCATGTTGAATCCCTATTCATGCTGATAGATAAAAACGTACGATGTCTGTGCAGTTCAAACATCAGTTCAAACGTACGAAGTCTGTGCAGTTCGTAGAGTGCAAGGCTTTTAACTAATAGATATTTTACAATTCAATTTTTGATTAATCAATTCTCAACATATATTTTACAATCCCTTTTCATGCTGATAGATAAAAACGGACGAAGTCTGTGCAGTTCAAACATCAGTTAGTAGAGTGCAAGGATTTTAACTGTGAGTTCGAGCTCCATGGTGGGCGTTTATAATATATATTCCTAGATATAAAATTCCTTGTTTTCACAACAGGAAAGGAGCAGGTCGTCGGTTCGAGCCGTCTGAGTTTTTTTAACTTTGTATTTGTTTTTGGCAGGCTCGATAGAAGGGATCAGGTCGTGAGTTCAGCCCCTTTGCATTTCTTAATCTCAAAATCGCTATAATTTTTGGCACAATGAATCACAACTCTGGATTTCTTCATCTCAAGATCTCTGTATTTTTTTGGCAAAATACAAACACCGTAATCGTGGGTTCAAGCGCCACGAGGGGGTCATGTTGACTACTTGGATTTCTTATGGTCATGTAAGATTCCTGATTTTACGCCAAAATTCAACCCAAGCATTGCCATATAAATAACAAGTGAGTCCACAAAAGGTATGTCCGATTATTTTGGCATAATGGAATTTCATAAATTAGTATTATTATTAATTTGAAAATTAATATTTTAAAAATTATTAAATATTTTTCAATCGATTCAAATTTTGATTATTCAATAATTTACAATCCCATATAAAACCATCGATTCAGATTTAGATTAATCAATTATCAAAAGATATTTTACAATCACAATCCCATATAAACGTTAAATCATTCTATTCAAATTTTGATTAATCAATTATGAAACGATATTTTACAATCGCATATAAGCGTTAAAACAATCCATTCAATTTTCAGTTAGGCAGTTATTAAAAGATATTTTACAATCCCAGATAAACGTTAAAACAGTCGATTCAAGTTTCGATTAAAGATTAATCCATTATCAAAAGATAGTTTACAATCCCTATTGACGCTCATAGACAAAAACATAAGAAGTCCGAACTTCAGTTAGTAGAGCGCAAGGCTTTTAACCGTGGGTTCGAGCTCCATGGTGGGCGTTTATATCCCGAGGTATAAAATCCCTTTTTTTAACAATAAGAAAGGGACAGGTCGTAGGTTCGAGCCGTCTGGGGTTTTTAATCTTTTTATTTTCTTGGCAGGTTCGATAGAAGGGAACAGGTCGTGAGTTCGGCTCGTTTGGATTTCTTAATCTCAAAATCGCTATAATTTTTTGCACAACTTATCGCAAGTCGTCCGGAATTCCTATTTTTGGCACAATGAATCACAATGAATCGAAACACCGCAGTTCGTGGTTTCAAAGTGGGTGATGTTGACTACTTGGATTTCTTATCCTCGTGTAACATTCCTGATTTTATGTCAAAATTCAAAACAAGCATTGCCATATAATTCAATGGTAACGACTCTAGAATTTAATGGTTGGTGGGTTGTAGGTGAAGAAGTAAGGGTGGAGGTCACGAGCATTCAGCATAATTAGAGTTAAATTTAATATTTTGTATAATATAATAATAATGTTGATGAAAGTTAATAAACTTATTTATTTTAATATATCTTATATTACTAAATTTATAAAATCAATAATTATAATAGATTTTTTAAATATATTATATATTTAATTGTAAATTGAATTAGTAATAATGATTTAAATATATAAATATATGAAACACATATAACAAGATTTCTTAATTATAAGAAATTTACTCATTTACTATAAACATTATTACAAAATTGTTGGTTTTTTATTTCCTAGAAAAAAATAAAAATCTTTTCTATAACATTATGGGCCAATACTATGGTTTACTAATAACTCATGTTCATATGCCTAATTTCTTTTTAAATAATCAATTAAAAATTGACATAATTACTTTTAAAATAAATCTTAATTTTTAATTTTGATTTTGATTTTGTAACTACTACTAAAAATATTCGATGGAGATTAAATTCCTTAGTGTTCCACTTAATATATATTACTAATTAAATTAAAATTCAAAAAATTCTATTCCAAAATAAAGAAAAATATCAATATAATTACCAATCTAATTGATTCATTTTTTATTTATTAGATAATTTTATCAAAATAAGTATTTCACTAATAATACAAATTTGGTTTCCAATATTTAGAACTGAATGTTCTACTCAAAATTACACGATTTCGAAATATACTGTTAAACTCGGTAAAATACAGCACGTCGACAGCAGGGATCGAACCTGCGCGGGCGTAGCCCAACAGATTTCAAGTCTGTCTCCTTAACCACTCGGACATATCGACATATTCGCCAACACAACTATATACTCATAGAAATTATCAATTTGGAGTTCAAATTTTAACTGAAACTAAACATTATGTTCTCAATTTATTTTACAGTATATTTTCAGTTTTAATAAATACCAATTTGGACTTGAAATGTAAGCAAAACTAAAAAAAAAGTGTATAGCACAATTTTTAGTTTTCACTTAAGTATTTATATCCGTCTTGTTAAGTTGTTAGAGCGCAGCGCCCTTAACATTGTGGTCGTGGGTTCAAGCAGTACCAGTACCTTGGGCCTTCCAATTATGTCCCATTTTCTGGTGTGATGGAACAGATAGTCCCATTATTTATTATTATTATTATTCTAGTTAGTAATAAATTTTTAATAATATTTTGTTTAATAATTTGAAAATTAATATTTTAAAAATTATTATATTTAGACGGGTTAAATGAGGGATGTTTCCAAACGACTTCCCATTATCCATACGAGTGGACTCAATGTTAGTGACCATTTCTGTAGGTTACCTCGTCTCGGACTGCCGGAATCTCGAAACGTATGGCCCTCTTCACCCAAATCCCATTGCTGAAAGGCCTCTCGACATTCCTGAGGTGCAAATTTTGTGGGTCATAAATCTTTTCAACTTGCACTATATTCTGATATTTTTAAGTAAATGCATTTAATCTTTTCCATTTCTTTGAATTATTATACTTTCCACCCTTTTGCACCTATTAAATTATTATAATTTATAAATAGACGTGCTAAATATATATTTATGAGTAAGGTAATTTTTCATCATTTTCCGCACAGTTTTTGTTGTTGTACAGACACTTAGAGTAGGGGTGTTAATGTACATGCACTTAGATTCGCTGTGTTGTTGTACATGCACCTAGATTAGCTCAAGTTAACTTATTGCTTGCATGTGGCACATGTACACATTAACATAAGATAAAGCAAACTTAGATTTAGTTAGCTTTAGTCATTGCATGTACAACTAAGCTTAGTTTCTTTTATGTATTTATTCTAAAAACTAATATGGTAGAATAAAAACCTTTCATTCTTTTCTCAATTCTTGCTCGCTTATTTCTTTCTCTTGCAAGCTTGTTTATTGTTTTGCAGATCTAGATCTGTGGATCTCAAAAATCTTACATGGTATCAAAGCGTGGACCCAGGTTCAATTCCCCCGAGCTGCATTTGAGGAGGGGTGTTGGAAGAATCACCGCACCTCTATAGAATCCGTAATTTCCACCCTAGGGATCCTAGTTACTGGCTTGTAATGTTTACCAATATTTGCGGATTTTGGTGTAACGAAAAACCTCCACATGGTATCAAAGCATTGGGATTTGTAATCAGTGCACAAGCAATTTTATTTGCAGGTTCAGAAGATTGAAGCAACAACAAAGAATCGAGTCTAAATTGGAGTTTCCACAATCGACAATTCTCACTCCATATAATTATTTCGAATGGAAGCCAGAGATTCAACTTCATCTCAGAAGTAAAGGCTTATTTCGAATAACCATGGAAACGGAAGTTGAACCAACATCGAAAATAGAGAAATAAAGATATTTCAATCGCATGGACGAGGCCTTCGGCATCCTATGTTTATCTATTTCTCCAGAATTGCTATTTCATGTTGAATCATGTTCAACTCCAAATGAAGTATGGAAAATTTTGGAAGGATTGTTTGGAAAACAGGATGAAATATGGCAATCTTTTCTCTTTTCTCTTGGTCACAGTAAAGTTGATTCTATTTTGCTACCTACGCATGCAAATGAAGAAAGGAGTGTAAAGTTTGACGAAGATATTTCGCATGCACCAATAGATGAACTTGTTACCAAGTTTCCATCACCACTCATTGATGAGTATGCTGATGAAACTTTAGACCAGCATTCAGATGACGATGAGTCTCTTCCTGTGACCCCTATTAGACCACCAGTTGTTGAACATCGAGATCATACTTCTGTACGTAGTTCGAAAGATTCTCGGCCACCTTCAACACAAAAATGGCGCAGCATGAGTGATATCCTTGATGATCCTACCTCTATCCCTCTGTTTGAGGAAGATCCGCAAGCACTCTTAGCTATGGAGCCATCCATGCCCATGCATGCTTATATGATGCATGGATATGATCCACAAACTTATGCAGAAGAAAATGGGTGTCCTGAATGGGAAGCCGCCATGGATGAGGAATACAACTCTCTCATTGAGAACCAAACTTGGAATTTGGTTCCGCTACCTTCAAATCGCAAACTTGTGAGATGCAAGCCTCCAGTTCTCAATGTTAAGAAGCCTCCAGTTCTCAATGTTCCGAAGTATCACAGTCAGGCAGAGGCCGAGAGAGTTTCGGTTGATCGCTGGAGGCTGACTAGATCGCTGGCTGCAGCTTCCAATACTGACAACGCCACGGTCCCGTCGAATGGCCGCTTATTGTATGTCACAGACTATGGGGCCGATCCAACCGGAGCCACGGATAGCACCAAGGCCATCTTGGCGGCGATCAACGATGCCTGCAATGTAACTACAATCCAACAAATGATACCAGGTGCACATGATATTGGAGGCGTGGAGATTCATCTTGAAGGGGGAAATTATCTCATCAGCGAACCTCTGGGGTTGCCTGCAAGTAGAGGCGACAATGTTTTGATTCACGGCGGAACTTTGCGGGCTTCTGAGAATTTCCCAAAAGATCGTTACTTGATCGAGCTATGGTCCTCTACTGATGCGAAGCTCATGAGAACCTCAGTGGCGACGAGATCGCGACCGCCATCATGGGCATGGACTTGTCTGCTGAGTACTCATACGAATATGTTACTCTGCGGAATTTGATGTTTGATGCGAATTTTTTAGGCACGGATATTCTAGTCATCAATTCCCTTAGAACCAACATAGATAGTTGTTATATCTCGCATTTCATGTCGTCTAGCGTCATGGTTCAGGGCGGCCACGAGACAATTATCCAGAATTCATTCCTTGGGCAGCACATTACATCCAACCGAGCGGACGACTCCTCACCGATTAGCAGCTATAGTGTCTGTTATGTTGAAAACGTTGAGGGGCTCAAATCCGTCATCAGAACACTCCCCATATTCTCCTGCAGAATTGCCAATCAAATCACAAACGCACAGTATCACACGTTCTTCGTTTTGCAGGCCCTGAGCATGGACCGACGGATAGGCTCCAAGGGTTTCGAAATACCAGCCGGGTCATTCTCGGTTTTCTCTCTGCTTGTTCTCATTGTATGGCTGCCATTTTACGACAGGGTTGTCGTGCCCTATGCCAGGCGCAGAACAAGGAATAACAGGGGTATCACCGTGTTCCAAAGACTGGGGATCAGATTCGCCATTTCATTTTCATCTATGTTGGCAGCCGGTTTAGTAGAAGTGAAGCGACGGAGTGCCGCTCGAAGTCACGGTCTAACTGGCCAGCGATTGGCCGTTGTTCCCATCTGTGCGCTGTGGTTGCTTCCCCAGTTTTGCATCTACGGACTGGCAGAAGCATTTTACTCAGTTGGCTACGTGGAGTTCTTTTACAATCAATTCTCGGCCACGATGCGCAGTGCGGCAATAGCGGTGTCTTTGTGTATGACTGCGTTGGGCAATTATTTAAACGTCGTGATCGTCAATGTAATCCAGAATATGACCGGCCGTGAAGGGCAACCGGACTGGGTCGACGACAATCTAAACCGTGGTCATCTCGAACCTTTCCTACTTTTTTATGCATTGTATATGGGTACCTAAAATGGCCATGTTGCCAGGACTCATTAATTTTGCATCACACTCACCTAAGTTATGCTTAAGGGGGTGTGTTGGTGTACATGCACTTAGACTAGTTGTGTTGGTGTACATGCACTTAGACTAGCTGTGTTGTTTTACATGCACCTAGATTAGCTCTAGTTAACTTATTGCTTACATGTAGCACATGTACACATTAACATAAGATAAAGCACACTTAGCTTTAGTTAGCTTTAGTTATTGCATATACAACTAAGGTTAACTTAGTTTCTTTTATGTATTCATTCTAAAAACTAATATGGTAGAATAAAAACTTTTCATTCTTTTCTCAATTCTTGCTCGCTTCCTTCCTTCTCTTGCAAGCTTGTTTATTGTTTTGCAGATCTAGATCTGTGGATCTCAAAAATATTACAGTTTTACAAGCGCCAGTGGTTACATTCAGACTTTATAAATTGATGGACGCCATTTTCCTCAGCTTCTTCAGCTTCGTTTACGGTTTTTTTATGTGGAATGTTCTAGAACGCATTTCTGTCAGTTTTGCTCGATCGATTTTGGCATTTCTGTGATATGGTTCAGTGATCCGTGGGTTGTTATGAATCATACGTTTGAGGTCTAAAAAAGAAAAAGAGAAGCCTGACCGCGTAAGGATAGAGTAGTTATGGTGCTGCAGCCACTTGCAGATTCACTACCTCATTTTGCTGAGATTTTTTTGTTAATAAGAGGGTGCTGATAAGTAGGAAGTAATTGGAGTTGCGTCATCGGCATCATCTCGAAACGCCGAATGCGCTAAAAAATTTGTAGCCAAAAGCCCTACCATTGTAGCCATTTTGGAATACATCATAGGTTGCATGGTATGTTGAGGGTAATTAATGTGTTCCAAAATAATTATTAGAAAATAAAACTTAAATTAATTATATTGTAAATAAATAATTTTAAATATGAAAAACATAATAGAATTTAATTTATAAGTTATATTAAGAATAAATTTTATTAGATGGTTTAAATATGTATTTATATTATAATGTGATTAATTTAAGAATATATAAATCATAAAACTAAAATTAATGAGAATAATATTCTATAAAAAACAATAATATAATGAATTTTATTAATAATAATATAATTTATTTGTCCAAAAAATTAGCCACATTACTTTGTTCAAAAATGGCAAATTTATATTGGAAGTCGGATATTATATATTAATATATATATATATATTATATATATATAGTATATATATATCGGGCTTGGATATATAGTGTTTTGATAAAAATGATCATCCTACCCTACTTTACAACGGGCTTGGATATATATGTTTTGATAAAATGATCATCCTACTCCTACTTTACTTTTATTTCAATTATGCTTTCAAGCTATTATGAAATTGTTACAATTGATGTCTAAGTTTACGTAGCATGTGATGTTTTTTTCTTTATTTTTGATAAGAATTATTGTTCTTGGTCCAATTTGAAACATTCTATGTATTATTGTTTGAATGCACTACATCAGATACCTGGTTTTCGCTGTGAATGTATTGTTATTGAAATGATATTTACGGACATTTTGTTTGGAGGTAAGATATATTTATTTTAAATTAAATTATTTAATATCTTTCATATTTCAACATTAATCGTATTAATCAGGATGATAAAATTATTGGCAATCTAAATGGGTTTCCTTTGATCAATGAAGTTATCGGGTACTTCATCGTTCATGGTATCAATCATGATAATGAAAGTGATTGGTTGTGCATTGGAAGACCAAATTTGAAATGGCTGTGGAGGGGACCGCTTCTTTAACGACATATACAAACGTCCACGTCTACAGAGGTGGAGATGGCAAACGGCATATACAAAAGTCCACGTCAATGGTGGTGCAGATGGGAGTTGTGTGATGGAGGTTGCACGATAGAATTACGGGAATATGGGAAACAGGAGTCGTAGGATGATATGCGAACGGGCAAATTGGGTTGAAACTCCAGGCCGCTTGAAGGAATAGAGTTAGTGGAATATATTTGGGTTATAAATTCATTTGGATTACAATTAACTCAACTAAAAATTACAACAAAGGAGATTTCGCCCCGCTAGATTTCCAAAGATCGATTGATCAGGAGATTAATAAGCACACAGTCGAGCCGATTTACAAGTGCGAGTTGGCAACGAGATTGGCAAAGTCAACCACATTAGTTTTTAATAATTGCATTTTTTTGAAATATTACGATCAGGCTTTTAACCGTCCATCGCATGGGAACATCCGACGGTTTTTACCAGAGTCCAAAGAGGTTGACTTACAGTTAGATTGACCCAAATAAAATGAGGGTTAAAGTAACCTAAGTTGCTTTATTCATGGTTAAGACTTGGATTTCAAAAAATATTCATTTTCTTAGACCTTACGCTAACAAGAAGGAAATGATGGTGGTAAGCGGGTCTGAGTCATTTAGTTTGGGTCTTATTTACAACTTGCAAGTGTGACGCAGCTATTCTTTCTTTCGAGATCCAACGAGCTAGCACAAAGACACATCGGGAATGTGATCGATTGCGCTTTAATTCCAGCCAACGATAATGTGCGCATCTAAAACATCAATTAATTCAATCCAACGACACGCTGGTGACGTGGAAGATATGTATCAATGCAAATTTTATATAGGTTTTTAAAGTTTTAAATATCTTTTTTAACAGGGCCTTAAAGCTTAAATTAATCAGTATCAACAAGTTTCTTAATCAATAAAAAATTTATAATTTAAAAAGTTTACAAGAGATTTTTTTGAAGTAAATCCTAAGATCTTTTCCAACCAATTAATGTGGTTCATCGTCAGGATAAGTTGAAAAATCAGAACCACTTTTGCATGTTAAATAGCTCTGCTCAAGTAATGCAATCTTTTAAATCCAACTTAAGTAGGTTTATCAGTAAATTTGGGTACAAAAACAATTATTTTATAGCCAACAGAACATTGCAAGTTCCATAAGTTTTGAGTTGCATGCCATAATCATTGGCGTCCATATGTAATGAAAACCCTCGAATAGGTTGTGCCACAAGAAGACACCGACCCTAGAACATGCCTCATCACACCCATGTCATCTACAACTATTACCACAACTTTGCTATTAGAACATGAGACAACCCTTGGGTAAGTAGTAGATAACTAGGTTAAAATAAGTCTCCACAAACCCTTACCATTCGCAAAAAGCATCATCATTGTAAAATCCTATTTCTAATCCCTATTGATATGGTAATTAAAATTAATTACGATATTGATCCCTACATTGACATGTAAATGTAAATGTGCAAAAGACCCTAAATGAGCTTAATTACAATTTAAATACTTGTTGATGATGCAATGAAGCATAATACAATGCAAACCATGTGAAGCAAAATTCTTCATAGTCATGATTCACAAAGTCTTTACCTTTAGCAATTCTTATAATTTTAAGTGACTTTTGTAATCACTTCCAAAAATTTCTACTCATTTGATGATTATTAGATATTTTTAAGAGGCTCTTATAATCACATGAAAAGTTTTCCAATCATTTGATGATTATTGGGTATTTTCCCTATTCATCCTACTATATTGATGACAATTGGGTATCTCTCTTGTAGAATGTTGACTTTTGGAAAGAAGGCTTAGTCTCAAAAATGTAATTTCACCAACATAATAATAAAATGATGAGAGCTTCAATGGAATATAAGATGTATACAGAAGACAATCTTTTATAAAATATTGACTATAAATTCTTGTTTCCTCTTATGGGTAGTGGCCATCTTATAATATAAGTGCTGGAAAGTTCATTTTTAAACTTTGAAACCATATTGAATTTTAAAAAACATAAATTAATAATTAATTTGTATAATATATAAAAATTGCCATATGACTATACTCTTAAAGCATATTTACATATACAATTATTCATGGTATTTGATATAATAAACATAAATCTATTTGTAATTTTTAAAATAAAATAATTAAGTAGTGTAAATGTTTTATATTTTAGTTTTTTCAAGTATATTTTTGGTTTAATTTTACCCAAAATTCAATAGAGATTTGTTGGAATAGTAGTTTTGAATAATATAAACTACCCAATCAAAGCATTTTGAATTTTTTTAACAAACTAAATTAATTTATACATTCAGGGAAACGTAATTTAAATTAAAAAGATATATAATTTCAAAAATAATTTTCATAAATTCTAATAAAATAATTAAATTAAAATTCACTGACTAATAACAATAGGTTAATAATAGTCAATTAAAATATTTACATTTAATATAATATTATATTTATTTTAATTTAATTTTACTATCATATAATATTAAGATATAATATTCTACTTAGTTGATTTATATATATTTTATGTAATTTTCTCATTCTAAAGCAAGTTTGATGTTGGTTGATTTATATCTATTCTATGTAATTTTCTCATTCTAAAACAAGTTTGATGTTGGCCATGTAGGAATTTACAGGGTAAGTTCCTCAGACAGAACACCAAAAGGACACCGCTCACAAACAGATCACAGATCAATACACCAGTATTTGACGTGGTTAAAACCCTCAGAGAGGGAAACAGTCCACGGCCTGCGCCAACGTGGCTACTACAGGCAATTTATTAATAAAAGAATGAAAATTTACATAAGCTT
>APFE030127721.1:282112-352689 GCA_000404065.3 Pinus taeda | reverse complement strand
TGCATTTGCAAAAGGAATGCCTTACTGGAGCCTATCGGAAATTAAAACCACTCCGATATGGTCCTTACACCATTACTAAGGCTATGGGAGACAATGCATTTGAGCTCAGCATTCCCCCATTCCTTGGCCTGCACCCAGTGTTCAATGTAGACTGCCTGCGGCCATACTTTCCACCATTACTAGACACATCCGACATTGCAGAACAGCTCCAACCCACAGAACTAAATCCAGATTGCATGGAACAAGCTGCAACTGATCGGATCATGGACACACAGATCAAGAACACCCGCCAACAGAATATCCAACTGTACCGAGTTGTCAAAGCAGGCCAACTCCTTCAGCAGGGCAAGTGGTTCACCAGGGAACAGGTTCAGCAGAAGTTCCCTCATCTCATGGGGGAGCTCAACGCAATGGGGACCATTGCTTCCTAAGGGGGGAGGAATGATCCAGGTGGATATTGGTGGCCACCTGCCAAGTCCACATGGACCCCCACCATTGTCTTTCTCAGCATTTTCAGTTTCCTTAATTGTAGCACAACTTACTATTTTTAGCAGTTTTTCGGGTCCTGAACTTCCGGAGCCGTTTTGAGGCCCTAAACGACGTTTTTTGGGGAATCCGGGGGCAACATGGGTCCATGGATGGACCGATGTTGCTCGTTCCAACAATGATAGTGCTCGAATAGATCTTTCTAATGAGCTATTGTACGCGTCAAACGGAGATCATATGCTAAAGTTACGACCCCGAAGTTGATGTACCAACTTACCCCCAAACGGGGCCCACAGTTTGGCGTTTCATCTCCTAGGGTTAGGTTTTGGAATGTGAAGGGTTTTTCATTGTTTCTCAACAATAAATAGGCCTTTGAGCCTCATTGTAACACAGTCCAGAGGCATGTAGCCATCACATCTCTTCTCAGAGATAAGCTACCATCGCCCTAGCTAGTTTATTTCCATTTCTCATTGTAAGCATGTTTCGGTATTTTCCATTAATGAAATGAAGTATTATTTCCACTGCATCTTTGTGTTTATGGTTATCTATGTAATTTGTTGCGTTCCTGTTTAAATCCGGATCACCATTATATTAGGGTTTGCCATATCTATAAAAGCTACAATCCTCAAGATAGGCACAATGTATTCCAGGGGCATCACAACTTCTTTCTCATAAACTAACCTGAAGGGTGTTTGCCCTGTCAACTTCTTACATGTGGTCGTATAAGCCCATAAAATTGTTTGGATTCTAAGGTCCCAGTCACCTATGTTCACAGTGCATACCTTAGTCAGTGCATTCTCCAAAATATTTTTAAATGCTTCTACTGTTCCATTGGGCTAAGGGTGATAAAGGGTACTCTTTTGATGATAAAATTGGAATTCCTCAATTAATGCTTCAATAGTTTCATTCAGGAAGTGGGAACCTTTGTCACTCATAAAAATCTCTCGACATCCAAATCTAGTCAATATATACTCAAAAATAAACTTCACAGTAGCATTTGTGCTGTAGTCCCTTATGAGTTATGCTTCAACCCATATTTTCAAGTAATCATTTGTTGTAATTATGTACCTCACACCAGTCCTCTTTCCAAGTGGGTTGATGGGTCCAACAAAATCAATAACCCACTTATCAAAGGTCTGTAATGTAACTTGTGGTACCAATATCATCTCATCTCTTCTTGAAGCTTTTCCTGTTCTTTGACACATATTACATGCTTTACAATATTCCTTTGCATTTTTGTGTAGTGTAGGCCACCACAATCCTACTCTCAAAATCTTCTACATAGTAGCTTTTCCTGTATAGTGTCCACCAATTGCACCACCATGAGCTTATGCTAGAATTATCTATGTTTCATGTTTAGGAAGATATCTACATAGTATTTCATATGGTCCCATTTTATATAATTGTCTTCTTATTAATGAAAATTCAGTTGCCTTAACCACTAATTCTTTCTTTTGCTTCGTAGTATACTATGAAGGAGACATCCCCATGGTAAAAAATAGAATGATATTTGCAAAATGGTCATCTGTAACTCTGATTGAAAATAAATACGCATAAAGGAGATTATCCTCTATGTTGGTTGCTTCTGCCCCTATTTCCAATCTTGATAGATGATCAGGTCCTGCATTCAGTCTTCCTGGTTTAACAATAATTTCAAAGTCATATTCTTGGAATAACAATAACCATCTGTAAATATTTCCTCCTAAGATAGGCTTATTAACCAAGTACTTCAATGGAGAATGACCTGTAAACATTTTAAAGTGTGATCCCAGTAAATAGTGTCTAAATTTTTGCAAAGCATACTCCATGGCCAGTCCTTCCCTTTCTATAGAGGTGTAAGTATTTTCTTATTTAGATAAATTCCTACATACAAAAGCTATAGGATGGTCAATTTTCCCTGCTCCAGGTTGTGTCAGTACTACTCCCAAATCTATACAAGAGGCATCCACATGGAATTCCTTATTCCAATCAGGGAACACTAATATAGACCTAGCTGCCATTTTTCTTTCAATATGTCGAGGCTCTTATGACATTCTTCATTCCACTGGAAATGTATATCCTTCTTTAACAATTTCTCCATATGCGTAGTGATCTACGCATACCCCTTGATGAATTTATTGTAATACCCAGTATGTCCCAATGTAGTGTGAAGTTGTCTTATTGTCTTAGGTGGAGGAAAATTCACAATGATAGCAATCTTAACAGGGTCCACCATTAGTCCTTTCTTACAAATAATGTGTCCCAACAATATGCTAAAAGGTACACAAAATATGTGCTTCTTTAGGTTTAGAGAGATATGATATTGTCTACATGTGTCAATCATAATTAAACTTCCAACATGATCGCTTAACAACGCAAATATTGTCCAATCATCAAAGTATACTTCTAAATTTTTTTGGATATATTCTTTAAAAGCTGCAACGACTACTGTATAAAATATAATTGGGGCATTCTTTAATCCAAAAGGCATTATTGTGTATTGGCATGAGCCCCATTCTATAGTAAATTTGGTCTTATGTCGATCTTCAAGTGAAATCTAATCTAGTGATAACCTAAAAATCCATCTGTAAATGAGTAAGATTCCTGACCTCCTACATTATCTAGCACTTCATCTGTGAAATGGGTAGGGAAGGGATCATGTAAACATGCATCATTTAACTTTCTCATATCCACACAGGTCCTAATCTCTCCTTGAGTCTTCTTTTCTTGTACCACCATAGGACTTACCCATTCTAATTCTTCTATTGGTTCAATAATTCTTGTTGCTATCATCTTATCAAGCTCTATCTTTACTTTCTCCTTATACTTTGGGTTTAGTCTGTAAGGTCTTTGTTTGATAGGATTTGCATCAGGATTAAGAGGAATCTTCACAACTCCTAGGTCTCATATTATACCCTTCATGTCTAAAAACTTGGTGGGAAATTGTTTTTGGTATTCATGAAGTAACTCTGTAACTTTACTATTTGTCTCTTCATCCCAATAGTATCCTATTGTTGCAAACTTAGGTTCCTTCTCTGATCCTATGTTCACCTTATTGGTATTCAGTGGCTTTTTTATATTTGGTATTTCTGGCTTAGGTCCATTTACTTCATGGTATCCTTTTAATTCTTCTATGTTGGTGTTGCAAGGATCTTCTACTCCTACAGTAAGGTTATAACATTTTAATGCATTTTCTATCTACGCAACCCAATAAGGTTGTTTCCATGTCAATGGGGTTTCATTCTCAAAGATCCTTTTCTTAACTATTTTAAGGGCCAAATATATGTGTGGGAAATCATCCTCAAAGCTAAATGTTAATATGAATCCATCAGCCATGTATTCCCATATTATTGTACCATGTCGAAGCTATGTTTCTAGGTACCAGTTCTTAGGGTTTGTGTCTAATGTATGAATGAACCCATGTACCCATTCTTGTTGTGGAATATCCTTCCATGTTGTAGTGCATATATGGATATGATTCCTAAGATTAGTTTTGCCATAATATTTTTCTCTTTTTCTATATCTATCTATCCAAACCTTATCCACATCAATCTTCGACATTCTTGCCAGCCTTCTATATTCTTCTTGTGTGCACCCCACCATCTAGCAAGGGTAGCTTTTAGGGATATATCCAAGGCTAACAACCTTTGGTTCTCTGGAACTTTTTCTTCATAATCATCAAGAAAAGTACTTACAGCACCCAAGCCATCATAAGAAGGAAAATTACATACCTCAAATATCATACAATGAACCAATTTGGTAATTCATTCACAATGCCTTGTGGATACTTCATGTAGCCTATTCTACAAGTTTTCCAACTCTTCCTCTGAGTCAGAGGTACAAGAAATATCATACTACCAATTCAAGTTTCCTTCTGTAGTAGGGTTGACCCAATCCTGTTCCTTTGTTGTCATTGGATAGATATTATCTGTATCAGCTACATAATATTCTTCTCTAACTAGTTCTATATATCTTACACCTTCTGATGGATTCACATCCACATTTCCCTCAACCAAATCCCATTCCCAGTAACATAACCATTTGGTTGTTATGATCTGGGCTAACCCAGGTTTGATCTATATTATGCACTAACGAAACCCTCAATCACTCGCCCTTTCAACAGTAACCTGCAAGCAGATCGCAGTGTCACTAGAAGTGACTATGGGAGGAAGTAGAACCAAGTTTTTATAGCCTTGGAGGATGATTTGATGTGGTTTTTTATTATATCTTTTATTCTTAATATTCATAAATCACTTCTCCACATTCATTTAATCACTTGAACATACCATTTAAATCCATATATCACCATTGTACTGAAATAAAGTGCAATTTTAATAACTATTACGCTACAACAGATAATAAGAAAATATACACACGAAGACACTGAATCATTGTGGTTCACCCCAATGTGGGGCTACATCCACAAGAATTGTTATTAATATAATGGTTCTTTGTATGAAAAATAGTTCTTGACCCGTGCACTTAGCTGTAGGTCGTCTGCACACTCAGATGTAGACTCAAGCCTCTATGCACTTAGTTGTAGAGACTTGCATTCTTTCCCCTAACAAAAGATCACATAAGTTCCACCATAACAAAAATATGGATCATAAGATGATTTTCTTCTTATTATTTGACCCTATATATACTATTACATCAAATGTTACATCATTCCAATACCATGGTCCAAATACCATGGAATCCCTAAAACAAGCAACTAAAACCATTGATCCTTTGCATTATCACATGCTTTTACAAAAAGGAGGGGATTTTACCCACTCTGACGTGCTTATAGCACTCTGTATATTATACTTCTCTACATGGTCCACTTCACACTCCACTGTGCGCTCCACTTTGCACTCTGCTCCACAAAATGCAGTCTTTTCCAAAAACTAGGCCAAGTTAGGCTGCGGCCGACACCCCCTACTGAAAGTGTTGATCATCCTATGAAAAAATTAGTCTCTTAACAACACTTCATTCATGGCTTTGGTGGTGTCTCATACGTCCTATTGACGATGTGATCAATACCCTCCAAAATTTTTCCTACACTTGAATTTTGGAGCCTACTAAGGATCTTGCAATCTATCATCTCATGTCAATTGAGGTTTTATTAAGCACTCAAGTCTTCTTCTTGGATTTAAAGTGTCAAATTCACTTTATCAAACATTATTATTCCTTGGTGAATTCATAAGTACACCATTTGCCTACAATATTAGACTTGCATTATGCATTCCTTGAGAGTAAGGCTTGTGGAGCCTCTATGAAAAGAGCTTGTTCATTGTTCAGTTATAGGGTTTGTGTAATCACACTTGACAGTGACTGCACAAGTCATATGGATAGTGCACTTCACAACCTGTGTTGAAAGTTAGTGCACACACTCCATTGATAGTATCTTTCTCACTTTTTGTTTCATTTGTCTCATCATTCTAGTGAGTTTTCTCAATTATCACTTTCGTGCACCTTTGCTTTCACGAGTATCACTTTCACTTTTGCAACTATCATTCTTGATTTATTTCAGTTTAAGAAGTTTCATTTTCATATTATCTTCACTTTGGCATGTGCCACTTTCACTTTCTTTAGCTTTTTCAAGTGTCATTTTCACGTTTTCTTACTGTCACAAGTGTTGTTTTTAACTATTTTCACTCTTGTACATGTCACACCTTCGCACGTCACTAGAGGTTGTTATAGAAAATTTTTCCACATTATATTGTCCTATATATCGTATGAATATGTGTTATACACATTCCTATAGCTTAAATAACTTTCTAGTCACAAACGACACTTCTATTGCAACTTGCATTTTGTTGCAATGTGACGTTTCAACTGTCACAATTAGAAATAAGTGTCGCTTGGATGTCATTTAAAGGTGTGATTGTTGATCATGTGTCTTATGCATTCTCCTAGCTTTTATTGATTTCATGATGTGTGTGATATGAATTTGAGTCATGTTCAAATGCTTTTCCCTCTCTTACTTTACTAGTCCCACACTCATTCTAGAGCTCTTCCTAGTGCTCTTGCCCATTGCAAGTTAAGGAAGCATTACTCTTTTACTTGGTGATGAGAATAGCCTATCCATGACACCCACTGATGAAATATTCCTCTTATATACTTTTTCATTGAGTCCTTTTAAGGTCATATCTTGTGATTTCACATTGAGATCCTTCAAATCATGCTCACCTAACCCTTGTTCCTTGTACAGACTCATTGCACTGAGCCTTGATCATTTATGCATTGCATAGTGCATTGATGACTTCTAGCTGATAGAAAGGACCTAATCCATCCCCTTACCAAATTAAATGTCTAATGCAAAGGCCCTCCTTCATTCACACTACAATGAACACCTTCCTGGAAAAGTGACTTAATCTTTTGTTGCTTATCTCAACCAACTACACAATATTCTCTTCTAGTGTACCTCAATTAGTGCATGACATGGTTATATTGGATGGTAATTCCATTCCCAAGCCATTACAACCATAAAATTCATTGGAATAGAATTTTTCCCTCAAGTATTGTACATGTCATAGTTGCAGTGCCTTGTCTTGCCTTCTTTTCTCATTACAACACCTCACCATGCCCAGGACTTTCTCTACTTACCACCATAACATGTCACAGTTCTACTTGATAGTGCATACTCTCCTAGATCATTGTTGAAGAAAACTATGCTTTCTATTAATCCCGCCTCTTATTCACAGTGCATGGTGTAGTTTTAGTAAACAAGCCATCAACCCATATCTTCTAGACTTCCTCCACTAGGAAGAAACTTGTCCTATCTCTCCTCCACTATGCAGTGCACATTTCTAGGCCATGGTGAGACCTTCCCTTAGTCATTGTGAAGCCAAACTATGTAGTCAATGTCCTCCCTCCCTTCAACCCTGAGGACTATGTAATTTTAGTTAGAAAGCTCACCACGCTACCTCTTACACTTACTCACTACACTGGACCCTGAAGAGACACTCTTTATACCATGTGGCTTAGTTTTAGTGAGTAGTGGTGCCTTTCCCAACCACTACTAAGCTCAAATACACTATCCCTGCAAGCCTTCATCTTTCAGTCCTCTCACAAGCCTATCACAAGAAACTTCCTCTGTGAGTGAAGTAAGGATAGAGTAGATGATTTTTGGACTGATCTTGCCTTGTCATGAGTAAATTTCATTGTTAGGCGTACCTCCTCTATAGGGAAAGGTGATGCTCGAAGGAATTGTAGAGAAGAACCATCATTGAGACATGGAGAGATCCTAGATCATGATAGAATGAATACATTTCTTGACAAATCAGAGGTTCCCAATACTGACGCAAGACTGTTTTGAGGGTAAAGATGAAGTTAAGATCATATCTATCATTAAGAATGAAAGACATAGTACCTAGAAGAGTAGATTGGCATTGCCACATCATTATTAATTTCCATGTCATCATTTCCAAGTCATGGCTTGTATAAGTGTCACCATAATGTCATACATGTCAATGTGTCTTACCACATGATGTAGAATGTAATTATGTATTTTCAAAAAAATGACAGCATGTAAGTGTTATGCGGAATTTTCATGATTGTAGACAAAGTTGAATTCCCTGAGTCTTGTGGTTTCACCTAGAAAAACCAAAGAAAAAAAGCATGAAGTTTTCCCTAGAGAAACTAGAGAATGGGAAACAAGCATATCTACAATCATAAGTAAGCCTTTCTTTCCTCCTCACTTGTAAGCTCCAATCATAGCTCTAAGTGATATAATTAGAACTCGTAAACATGACTAAAACAAGAAAAGGCTCCACTATATCCACGTAGAATAATATAAAATATCTATTCAATGAATCAAAATGGCATTGAAATACATGAGTGCAAACATAACACAACAAATATAGGAAAACAAGATACTCTTTGTATTGACAAATATAGGAGAGAGTTTACAACCATAAATAGTAGTTGACTTTGTAGATGTCTCTCAAAGTTGACTTGTCCTTCCTTTTCACAAAGCACACCTCAAAATCAACCCTAATGCATGAATATGGTGACTCCTTTAGGAACAAAGCAGTAGCATAAGGGTGATATCAATCTACAAAAGCCAACCCAGACCTTATGGGAGGTAGTAAATTTATAGGAGTAGTGTGGTATTATAGGAATTCTTATCCAATTACCAATCTAGGTTTGAGGTGCAATTAAGAGGGGAAGATGAGCTTAAGTGATAATAGACAAGGCCTCCAAGATAGGATCAAAGCTCTCTATCCATGATAAATCGTTAAAACTATCTTGCTAGCTTCTGGAAGAGGAATCTTTGGAAATATTTTTTATTTTTTCCAAATTTCTAGAATTAGCACACCTACAGAATGGAGCAACAAGTGTTGATCAGTACAGGTGGAAAAAAATGCAACATTCACTGAACACAGGTGACTAAGGAGGCAAGCTGTGTTGGGGCTAAAAATAGTGTTTCTGAGCATTTTTTCCTAGAAAGTCATACATTTTGGAGAGGTCATGCTTAGGTCTTTGTGAAGGGATGATGGAAACATGTTCATGGGTATTGATTTATCTCATTTTCAAACCTATTGACCAGATGTGGAAAAATAGATTATAATATATTTCCCATTAAAGTTCAAAGTTAGAAGCAATAGCTGATGACTAAAGTGCTTAAACTTGTGACAAGTCCGAATAAAGGACAATAGGTTGAGATCATCATCTGTTACAATACATTTTCATCATGATATCATTGTTGAAGGAGGCATACCCATGCTCAACATATAAGCTAACATTACATGTACAATGATAAAGAAGTTGCATCCACTGATGATAAAGAGTCAATCCATTCTTGGATGACTTCCTATATGTGTTGGGATGGGGTCTCCTAGGTCAATTTTGGGGCAAAAGCCCAAGTTTTGTTGTAAAAATATGTAAAGTCTCTGCAAGTTGTGGTTGCGGAGAGTGTAGCTAGTTAAGAGTAAAAAAGGGTTTTACCCTTCTTTTTGGTAAGTTGAGTCAGCTTTTTAAGATCTACACATTATCCACGGACCATGGGGTTGTATAAATAGGTGTATGTTAGAGAGTCTAAGGCAGAATAATAAAGGAGGAGTAAAAGTTGTCTATGGGTACGATAGAAGAAGTCTAAGTTAGCACAAAAGGTAGAAGAAAGGCTCTACAGCTAAGTGCACAAAGGCCTAGAGTAGTGTCTGCAACTAAGTGCGCGGAGCCCTGCAGTTGAGTACGTAGGGAAATCTTGAGTCTGTAAGCTTAACTGAATATCAATAAAGAAGATTGTTTCAGAAATACTTGTGTTTTCTCTATTATCTTCTGTTATGTATGAATGTGCTTTATGTTGTGATAAATAATGGGTTTATAAAATAATGATGTATTGATGCGCGACTTTACTGGGTTGATTTCATTATCTGAACACAATTAATGTTAAGTGCTTATGCGAAGATTATATCATTGTATGTTAAAAAAATCGAACACTTAAGTAGATTTGAGTAAATATTGGGTTAAGAGTAATATTTGATGCACATAAGTAGCTAATCCACTTGTTCAGGGTCCGCAAAAGCCAGTCGTAGACCTTCACGAAGGTCTAGAGGTTGATTAAAGGAATTTATATCGATAAGCCATAAGGGCTTATTGATCTATGCAAAGATAGATGTAGGGCACAAAAACACATCACGCTGATCTTTGGGTGTGGAAACTTGGTTCCAAAATCCCCCCATACTGCTTCGGGTGAGACTTCAGTCCACACTTCGCGGATTGATGCTGAAAGGGCCAGTAGTGTAGGGATTTGTTTGGTGCGAATAAATCTAAACCAGGGTAAGGAGCCACTAATCCAACAAATGGTTTCATTGTCGGGATCGAAATTTGCATAAAGAGATGTGTGATGTCGCATCACTAGAATCCGACCAAGAAGGGAATTGAGAAGTGGTTGGATAGAAAGATCCACGATTTCATGGCGCAAGAAAGCAGGAATCTGCACTTGAAAGAAGAACATTGTTTGGAAAGATATTTATACCAAAAATAAAATAAATCTTCTTCTGCACCTTCCTGATCAAACTATACGAGTGGATCGCTAAATTGGCAGACAACCAAGGAAGGTGGAGGCTTGATGGTCTGATAGTGTGGACCTCGGAGCTCCTGTTGAGGTTGGAATCTTATGAAGATAGATCATACACGTAGTTGATCACTGGCTTGTTCGAGTCATTGGAGGATTTGTTATAGAGCTCGTGGTTGATACCTTAGCCAGTTACAGTGAAGCAGAGTGGTTCTTCTTCAAGGGGTTGTGAGATAAGTACTTAAAATATTTGAATACTTTGATTAAGATGCTCTTGTGTGAAAAGTGGGTTATTCCATTATCTTTATGTTTGTATGTATGTGAAGTGGACAAAGTTTTAGGAATCAAGGAAGAACAGGTCCTAAATAGAGCCCATTGATAGAGCCTCCTTCAAGTGATGAAGAGGGAGTGGTACAAGCCTCACCGTGAAGCGTTGTATAGTTGATAAGGTAGGGTTTTCTGTGAATACCTCATCCGCCCACATCAACTCCACCTTCACCTCCACAACATACACCTTCACCCATGCCACCACCACCTCTGTCACCATTCAACATGTCAAATACCATGAAGTTTCCCATTTTCAAGGGCTTGGGAACTGAGGATCCGTATAAGTTTTGGTTTGTTGAGAAGGTTGTATGGAAAGCACAACAAATTATGGATGACAATATAAATAAGACTCAGTTGGCTACCTATTTGCAGGATCACGCACTGACATGGTACATTAAGTATTGCACCAATAACCCGCTAGCGTCATTAACAAACACTCAAGCTGCTCTGAACAAAGAATTTGGTAAGCCTAAGTCTGAATCACGATCAGTAATCGGATTCAAGGAAATCATGATGAGGCCTGGCAAAACGCCTTAGGAATTAGATTAAAGATTGAAGTGCCAAATCATCGAAGCTAATGTGAATCTCACAGATAGTCTGCACCATGAATGGTTTGTAGCTTCGCTCCTGCCCCACCTAAGGGTCGCTTTATCGTAGAAAAAGATAGGAACTCAGGTGGAGGCCCTGGAAAGTGTGATAAGATTGCATGAAACACTTATTAAAGACACTTCTCTTGGGGTTCAAAAAATTCATGGAGAATTGTAGAACCTCTACATGGAGTTACAGAGCTTGAAGAAGGAAAAAGTGGCTCAGCTGGAGGTGTGCGAAGAGGTTTGGTGCCTTGACTGTAAAATTGAGGGGCATGACAAATATCACTTCCCTGTCTTTGTGAACTATATTATAGGAGGAGGGCCAATTCCCTTAAGGCAAGAAGCTCCAGCAGGACCAAGTACGAGGTCCATGCTATGTTGCGCTATCTATCAGGTGGCCAGAAAACATGTAACGAACAATTGCCACTTGCTACAAAAATTCGTGTAGACACCACAACACTTATTTTGCAAGTTCTGTAAATCAGTGGGCCATGATGAATTCCATTGTCGTAGCTATGAATTAATGATGGATAGAATGCCTACGTATCGAATGCAAGCAGAAAATCAGCCTCAGGATTAGGGTGTTGGGGGAGTGCATGTAGAATATGAGGGCCATGAATGAGTTCGAGGAGGAGGAGGAATTGGGAGAGGTCAAGGGCAAGTTATTTGCTATAATTACATAACTCCATGACATTATGCACGAGAGTGTACAAACCATACACGCTCGTCATGTTGATACTACACTCATTTTGACCATGCAATAGAAGAATTCCCTATATTGATAGCTAAAATGCAGGAGAAGAAGGCATAGCCTTAGCAAGCTGCCCAAAATTTACATATGATGAGGCCCAAGCACTGCGAAGAGGATCCCAATGTGAATATTGTGTTGCGAAGTAAAATTATGATTGGTGATGATAAAGGGAAACAACCTCAAGAAATTGAGTGGGTCCATAAGGCTCTAGAAAATAAGGTTGGGTTTAATCTGGAGAATGTGAAGGAAAAATTCATGGAAGTGAAGAAAAGCTTTACAGAGGCCTCTACCTCAGGATGTTAGAAGAAAATATCAGATACCAACACACCTACATAGGTTGACCCATTTGCGCTTATCACATTATTGGAAACTTGTATCAAACTATTGCACAACAACAAGGCTGTAAAAGGGCAACAAGAGTTGATCAACAAATGTTCCAATAAAGATAATTATTCTGATGGACCCCACATAGTCAGAAAGATCGGTAATAATAAGGAAAGAACAGGGCGTGAAATAAGGCTTACTGAACAAATAGGATACTATGAGATGGACTACGTTATTCTGGATTTGGGGTCTAACACGAACATATTGCCTAAGCAAACTTGGGAGAGGATGGGGAGACCTGAGTTGCAATGGCCTTCGATTCAACTGAGGATGGTGAACCAACAGAAGATTATCCCTATGGGATGGTTGCAAGGGGTTATCGTAGATATAGAAGGTGCAAGCGCTTTGGCTTATTTTGAAGTAATAGAGATTGTTGATGATAAAAAACCATACCCAACACTCCTAGGAATTGATTGGCCTATCGATATGAATGGGGTCATCAATTTGAAGAAGGGAACAATGTCATTTGAAAGGAAATCGCTCGGTGTTGTAGTACCATTAAACCCTGCAGAAGGACTGTGCTATATTGAACCAGTCCACGACTATGAGGAGGGTGATAATGATTTGGATCAGATCTATAAAATAATAGCACGAGACCAAGACTAGGTTAATCTAATAGCTGATGGACGGATTGCATGGGACCAAAAAAGTTCCTATACTTCAGATTTAGACCAAAAGTTGGAACATTGGCAAAACAGGCTGCATGAAGTAACCACATTGCGCTGCAACATGATGACCAAATCGTTGCGGTGTGTGTCGTCGAAGGTAAATTTTTTTCCTTATTGTGATGGTTTAACTAATGTGGATAATTTTTTGGATGCTTTTGAAAGAGAAGTTCTAGAGGATTACCATTTTTAGGCATTACACTAGATACTACGCACTACACTAGCTCAGTGGTGGGGCTCGCACAAATATAGTTTTGATGAGTGGCACGATTACAGAAGAATGATGAGAACGTGGTTTGATCAGCCTAAAGTATGGGTAACTAAGACGTATGATGGGAGGAATGATACATGTGAGCACTTTTCTAAATGGGGTAAGGTATACGGAATGGAGCTGCAACCAGAATGGGTGCACATATTCTGTCACACTCTGGACGTAATCCCTATGGACTGGTATTTTGAGACAAAGCTCTGCCATGGCACCGCGGAATGGGATACCTTAAGAGAAGGGTTCATGAGGACATTAAAATTTGAAGATGGGTTCCAAAGAATTGATGAGGCTCTACAGAAGGTTAAGGCAATGATCTTATGAATATCGTAGGATCCTTTGGAATTCATTCAACCAGATTAGAGCACCCAGCTGCACCATGTGCTAGAATACTATAATATGATTGCTGAAGGAGAACATGAGGATCCAAGATATATTAGCATCCCAGAAACAGAAGGTGACCGCAAGGTTGAAGGACTACAGATAGAGAACCTAGACATCACCCTGCCATTGAAAACTAGGCAAGTGAACATTGGCACAGAGACAGAGCCAAAGTTTGCAAAGATTGGGGATTACTTAGATGATGCTACAATAGATAAGGTCATTGAGATTCTCCGTGAATATCAGGATTTGTTCCCTAAAAAGCTTTTGGACTTGAAAGGCATCATAGGCAATTGGGGAGTGATGGAAAGAGCTTTTAAACTGGACACGAATCTTGTTAAGCAGAGGCCATATGGCCTTAATCCAAAGTACAAAGAAAATGTCTCCTTGGAGTTGGACAAGATGCTTGAAGTAGGTATTATTGAGCCCATCGAGGAGTCTAATTGGGTGAGTCCAATTGTAGTTTAGGAAAAGAAGCATAAGGACAAAATAAGGATTTGCATAGATCTCATAAATCTTAATGATGCCTGCTTCCTTGATCCCTATCTGACACTATTTACTAATGAGGTACTGGACAATGTGGGAGGATAGGAAGCGTATTCCGTCACTGATGGGATCTCTGGGTCCCATCATATTAAGATTGCACCAGAGGGTAGGATTAAGACAACCTTCGTGACCGAATGGGGTTATTTCCAGTATACAATAATGTCATTTGGACTCAAGAATGCGTTGGAAATATTCCCTCGCATAGTTATCGTGGCGTTCAAAGAGTTCATTCACAAATTCTTGGAGGTCTATTTCAATGACTAGACAATGTTTGGGAAAGTCAAGTGCCATGTAGATAGTTTGGGCTTAATGTTGGATATGTGTCGAAGGTATCATATTGCGCTGAACCTGAAGAAGTGCTTCTTTTGTGTCCCCTTTGGGATTTTGCTGCATCATGTGGTATGCAGGCAAGGACTCATGGTAAACCCACAAAGATCATAGTAATAATCAATTTGGAAGCCCCAAGCAGTGTTAAATAGTTGCGTGCAACGTTGGGCCATATCGAGTATTATCGAAAGTTCATCAAAGGCTTATTCTCAGATTACCATGCCCATTGAAAAGTTGCTAAAGAAGGATTCTACATCTCATTGGAATGAAGAATGCTAGCGTAGTCTGGATGTCTTGAAGGAGAAAATGGTTACTGCACCAATCCTAGTATTCCTGGACTGGAAAAAGTAACTCTACGCACATGTGGATGCCTCATGTATTGTGCTAGGAGCAGTGTTGACATACATTGGCAAAGGGGAGATGGATCATCCTATAGATTTTGTGAGCAGAAAATTGTCGAAGGCTGAAAAGAACTATTCGACCATAGAGCATGAAGGGTTGACTATGTTGTACGCGCTCCAGAAATCCAAAAATTACTTGCTAGGTAGACATTTCAAGATGTACAAATACCATTCTGCATTGAAGTATCTAGTCAATAAGCTTGTGTTGGGGGGGAATATGCAGGTGGTTGTTGTTATTCCAAGAATATGATTTTGAAGTAATTGTGAAGGCAGGAAGATTGAATGTTCGCCCTGACCATTTTTCGCACATTGAGATATGAGAGGAGCCTACTAATTTGGAGAAGGGTTGCCTAACGCATAGCTCTTTGCAGTGCACGTAGTAGAGAACCACTTCATGGACATTATCCACTTTCTAACAACAGGGAAATCTCTAGAAGGATACACCAGCCAACAGAAAAGGGAGTTGGTACTACACACGGTAGATTCCTATGTAATTTCTGGGCATTTGTATAAAATGGGATCAGATGAAATACTTTGACGATATGTGCCCGAGTTTGAGTGAAACAATATCCTCTCTGAAGCTCATGAGGGAGATGTGGGAGGACATTATACAGGGAAAGAAATAGTGCAGAAGGTTTTACGCGCTGGGTTGTGGTGGTCGACATTGCATAAAGATTCTAAAGCATATGTGAAGCATGTAAGAGGATGGGCATTCCATCGAGGAGGGATGAGATGCCACTGAATCCACAGATGTCATTGCATCCATTTTAGAAATTGGCAATTGGTTTTGTAGGAGCAATTTAGCCCCTGGAAAAGAAAATAGATGCGCGAAAAATCATCACCGCAACATAATATTTGACAATATTGGCGGAGGCACATATTTTGAAGGACTGTATAGGGGCAAAAACATAAATTGTTTTATTTGAATATGTGTTGAAAAGGATTTTTTGCCTGAAGGTATTGATAAGTGATCATGGTACACATTTTCTTAATGAAATGATCAACCACTGATAGAAGAGTTCTAGGTTTACCACCAGAATAGTATGCCATATCATCCTTAGGGCAGTGGAATAGTGGAAGATTTCAATAAGATATTGGAGAATGCGTTGACGAAGGTTTGCAATGCACATCAAAATGATTGGGGCATGCCCAGACCAACTGTATTGTGGGAATACATGACTACTTGAAAACATCTCAGAGGTCAGAGACCTTTTAGGTTGGTCTATGGTGTAGAAGCTATGATGCCCATGGAATATATTGTACCAAGTCTACACATAGTGGCTTTCATAGGAATGGATGACCAAAAAGCCATAGAAGAATGCCTCGCACAGCTAATGGAGCTTGAAGAAGATTGGTTTTTGGTTGGATTCCATTAGCAGGTTCAGAAGGAATACGAAAAATCTTGACATGATTGACACATTAAAATGCACACCTTCAAGGTCAATGATTTAGTTTTATTATATGATAGCAAGTACGATACGTTTCCGAAAAAATTTCAGATGCACTGGCTGGAGCCATATGTTGTTAAGGAAATTACAGATGATGGCACAGTTTAGCTCGCAAAATTGAATGGAGAACCATTTCTGGGAGGGGTCAATGGAACCCGATTGAAGCCATACACAGGGGATCCGACTTAATGACTACATGGCGGCGGGACAGTCTTAGCACTTCAGGAAGCTACAAGGGACTGCGGGACTATAAAATACACTGCTTGATTTGTAGAGCTACATGACAAGGGGGCTACGTGAAAAAGGGAGATGTCATAGTACTAGAAGAGGCATGAAGGGAGCTATGGTACAGAGGGAAATATCACACAACACAGGCAGAAAATGATTGTTATAGTCATTGTTCATGATTTTACAGCTAGGAGATGGTTAAGAGGAGCAGCGAGTAGGAATTTAAGGCTGAAATATTTGAAGATCTGCCACCAAATCAACATTTATGGATAGATTTTGTGGGGAACGATAGAATTTTAATTCAAATTCACCTATAAATTACTCATGGTTGTCCAACAAAGAACACTTTTCATCCTTAGAGT
This sequence comes from Pinus taeda, assembly GCA_000404065.3. Classification (NCBI taxonomy): domain Eukaryota; kingdom Viridiplantae; phylum Streptophyta; class Pinopsida; order Pinales; family Pinaceae; genus Pinus; species Pinus taeda. The sequence goes on along the minus strand of APFE030127721.1, from coordinate 335,543 downwards.
TTTTGCGTTGTGTTTTCCATTATTTATGAATCCCTAGGTTTTCACAGATCTAGTTGTGAGCTCTGTGGTTGATAGGTTACCTAAGGATACCCAACCGTTCATTCTAGCATGATGTCTAGACCAGGAGAAACCAAAAGCACTGGAGGAACTGTCGCCTTTGAGAGAGCTGCTCCAAAGGTTGTGAGCATGGAGGCTTAGGTTGTTGTGCCTACGATGTAGAGGTCGCCTCAGCCTTGACCTACACAAGTGAGAGAAGCCCCCAAACCCAGTAAATACAAATAGAAGAGACCAATGCTAGTGTGTGAGTCATAGAGGAAGCATTTGGCTACCCAGGCCCAGAAGAAAGAAACATAGTTGGTGAAGGATAAGGGGAAATTGGTAGATTTGAAGTTTGAAGAGGGTGTAGAGGATATTAATGCCGACGGTGTGGAGCCTATCTCCAAACTACCAGATTATATCCCTCTGCGCAAGGGAAAATTGAAAATCATTAAGGATCTAGACATAGAGAAGTTCTTGATTCATACACCCCTTTTATCGGAAAGCATCAGATTTGAAGGTCTGCGCTTAGCGTGGGTTCCCCATTTAAATCTAGGAGACTAGGATTTGACAGACCACGAGAGGTTCCCCCACCTTGCGATGAAGAATTATATGAAGATGGTATATTACAAGGAATTTGGTGTTATAGCATTGGAGCCGGTCGAGTGGATTTGCGGAGTGAATCAGTCAGAGTTGTTGAACCTATTATGGGTGCGCCACTACCACTGATCCAACATTAACTTCATTTGTATCAAGTAGTTGCTGACATTAGTGCATGATGGGTGTTTATGGCTGAGCATGTTGATCTCAATTATAGATACGCTGATCCATTGGATCATGCTATTACTGCACCCAGTCTTGAATCCAGCCAAGGAGTTTGGTGGAAAGATGAACAAGCACGACCTAGCAGAGAAGATGAAGTAAAAGTTCAAGCTAGTCAAAAATCCGCGCGGGTACTCCATCACATCCATCACCGACCCTACGATCAAATTTTCTACACAGATCTTAGTAGGAAAGGTCATGATAAAATGTCACGTGGACAAGGTTCCGAAGCCCGTAATTTCATTGGTTGCACAGTGTGTGGAGCACATGCAGTTCAATTGGTTGCACTACTTCTACAGCGAGTTCCTTAGAAATTGTCGCGAGGCTTAGGATGAGAGAAAAACCTTCCATTACATGTATTTGTTTCTCTCAATAGTGCTAGTAGCTTGGGAACTACTAGAGCACAGCCAGTTTCCTCCCTTGGAGAAAGAATAGCTGGAGGCTGTGTAGTTCACCTCCCTTTGGGTGACAAAGGACACTGTGTGGATCACAGAGGCCAAAGTGTTCTGGGTGTCAATGGAGGCAAGCTTTCGCATGGACATCAACCAAAAGTCATGGTTGTCCCCAACAACATTTGAGCAGCTATCAGAATACGTGGAGTTTAAGGCAAACTTCCACCGCATATATATCAGGGTGTGGAAGGATCTGCAACAAAAATGGTTTGACCTGCCTTACCTCACTACATATGATGCTATTCAGGAGGTTATAAAGTGATGGATAGACGATTGGAATTCTCTATATGATATTGCAACAGGCAGTAGAAAAGGTGCAGGGAATTTCAGAGGGAAGAAAAAGGATGCAACAAAATAGGCATTCTAGCAGTTGGTCGAGAATCAAAGGAAAGAGGTCGTAAAGAAGGCCTGGCTAGAAAAGGAGTACAAGGTGAAGCTGTAGACCGAACAAGAAGAGTGTGACTCCAAGCAGAATGGTAAGTCCCCTTTGCCCCAAACATAGGAGGGGGAGAATTCAGAGTAGGACAGTGGTGGCCAGGAGGAATAGAGCACTCCCTTCTGGATAAAAAGGTACAGGGATTAGTAGAAGGAGAGGCCTCGAAGAAGTCGAAAGCGACAAAGCCCTCACTAGATCCAATCACACTAATTTAAAGAGATCTCAATGAGATCAGAGATACAGTGCGAGATGCCACTACGAAACTATTGCAGTGGTTCGAAGAGAAGCACCTGAAGTTGCTCAGTACTCTCCAAAAGGATCTACATGAGTTGCAGATCCGAACTAGTAGGATCTAGGTGGGAACAAGGGAGGTAAGCAACGAACATACAAGCTTGGCACCTTGACTAGTCAGGAAGGAAAGATGGTTAGATCACTAGATCTCTAAGCAGTCACACTACTGCAAGGATCATTGAGCGTGGAGGTGGCTGATGACAAGGTCATCATGAGTTCTCTAAAGAACATTGGCCTCAACCTTGCCGCGCTCCCAAATGAGTATCTTTACATGCTACAGACAGGTGTGACGGAAAAATTAAGAGCATGGGAGCAGCACACCCTCAACCTCATCAATGAATATCAAGTGAACAATGAGAAGATGTTTGCTGAGAAGACAGAGACCTTGAAAGCAAAATACACCATCTAGGCATAGAGTGCTCAATTAGCGGCCATGGTGGTAGAAGCATGCAGGACAATGTTAGAGTTGCACACACATGAGGAAACACCATTGGAGGCCAAGATAAAGAAAACTTGTTGCGGGTGTACGCGATGCTAAGGTAGAGGTGGCCAGAGTTTAGTTTGAGATGAAAATGAAAATCATTGAACTAGAGTTGAAGTCACAATCTTCAACCCTGCCAGAGGTTAGGGAATAACGCACATCCATTGTTAAGCATGGAGTCGCTATGGTGGATGTCATGATTGTGGACTGCACCACGTTGTTTTAGCAGGCTATGGAAGTAGTGACAACCCTATAGGAAGATCCCACCCAGCAGGTATTAAATATAGAGTTTTGAGAGCTCCAGCAACAATATGACGAAGTAAGGGTGACACTACGCACCATCGCTATAGCACAGTGCCTTGCCAAGCTACAAGAGGCTAAGCAACTCCTTACACAGGTGGAAGTGACACTGAAGAAAGAGGTAATCATTAAGGCCAAGTTGGGGCCTTCGTTGGATGAAGCCTACATAGTCTCAGCCAATATAGGAAACGTTGGCGAACTTGCAGAGTAGGTAGTAGAAAACTAAGCAGGATAGTGCAAGACTAGCCATGGAGCATCTAGTAGAACAAGTCAAGCAGGAAGCCACACAAAGCGCATCTGAGGTAGCAGTAGAACAAGTGGAGTTGGGGGATCTTCGTAGCAAGATATTTGCACCAGCCAAGTGAGTCAAGGGTGATCCACGTTATTTGTGTTGGGGGTCTGTTGGGATGGGGTCTCCTGGGTCAATTTTTGGGCACAAGCCCAAGTTTTTCGTAAGAAGATGTAAATTCTCTACAAGTTGTCGTCACAGAGCATGTAGCTAGTTAAGAGTCAAAAAGGGTTTTACCCTTCTTTTATGTAAGTTGATTCAGCTTTTGAAGATCTACCCATGGTCTGCAGACCATGAGATTATATAAATAGGTGTGTCTTAGAGAGTTTAAGGTATAATAATAATGGAGGAATAGAAGTTGTCTATGGGTACAACATAAGGAGTCTAAGTTAGCACAGAAGGTAGAAGAAACACTCTGCAGCTGAGTGCATAGAGGCCTATAGTAGAGTCTGCACTTGAGTGCGTGGACCCCTGCAGCTCAGTGTGGAGGGAAGTCTTGAATCTGTAAGCTTAACTGAATATCAATAAAGAAGATTGATGCATAAATACTTGTGTTTTATCTATTATCTTCTATTAGGTATGAATGCACTTTATGTTGTGATGAAAAATGGGTTTATAAAATAATGATGTATTGATGCGTGACTTTATTGGGTCGATTTTTTTATCTAAATGCAATTAATGTTAAGTACTTATGCGAAGATTATATCATTGTATGTTAAAAATATTGAACATTTAAGAAGATCTGAGTAAATACTGGTTTAAGAGTAACCTTTGATGCGCGTATGTAGATAATCTACCTATTTAGGGTCCGCAAAAACCAGTCGTAGACCTTTGTAGAGGTCTAGAAGCTGATTAAAGGAAGTTATATTGATAAGTTGTAAAGGCTTATCAACCAGCATGAAGACAGATCTAGGGCAAAAAATGACATCACGCTGATCTCTGGGTGCGGAAACTTGGTTCCAGTATCCCCTCATACTACTTTGGGTGAGACTTCAGTCCACGAGCGGATTGATGTCGAAAGGGCCAGTAGTGTAGGGATTTGTTTGGCGCAACAAAATCTAAACCTAGGTTAGGACCCAATAAGATAATAGTATGATCATAGCCATCATAATTTGTAATCTTGTATTAATCCCGAAATCGCAGCCTAGATGGATGAAACTAGATCCGGGGTCTCTTGTCCTGTTCGCTCGATATTTCAATGTACAAAGCTAACCATGCGAATAAATGAGCTGGGGTTGAACATGGTAGACACCATCTGATTATTGGCCAATGATGTAATCCATTAAAAGATAGTGAGAGAAACCATCAACGATTTTAATCACTCTCAAGGTACCATAGTACAATTTGTATGGTGTGAATGAATGAGTTGAAGTCAAACACCATATAGAATCTTCCGGTCAAAGGAAAATGATGAAAACCTATCACCGAAAGCAAGGGAACTTGTAATTTATGTATGTAAGCTCCAAGGTACTGAAGGGATTTTCTAACTCAACTTCTTGGATAATGAGTTGATGTCAAAGGGAAGTGACCTGTCATAGGAGGGCCTTGATGTATCCTTTATCAACGACATGAAATCAGTATCAATATTTGACACATAATTATGTTTATGTGTGATATGGATTGAAACAGGAATGCAACAATCTATAGACATAACCGTAAACACAGAGATGTAGCGGAAATAATACTTCAATTCATTAATGTAAAATACTGAAATATGCTTACAAACAGGAATGGAAATAAACAAGCTAGGGTGAAGGTAGCTTATCTTTGAGAAGAGATGTGGTGGCTACATTCCTCTAAACTATCTTACAATGAATCTCAAGGGCCTTTTTATTATTGAACAATAAGAGCAAACCCTAAACAACCAAAACCCTAACCCGAGGAGATGTAACACCAAGAGTTTATGGGCCCCATTGGGGTGAGTTGGACAACCAACTTCTCAGGGCTGCGACTTGGTCATATTATCTCCGTTTGATGCATATGATAGCCCATTGGAAAGATCTCTTCAAGGACTACGACAAAAAACACAATTTTAGACAGCAAAATAACTCATGTAGATTTCCCAAAAAACGTCGTTTAGGGACTCGAAACGGCTCCTGAAGTTTAGCACCCGAAAAACTACTAAAATTAGTAAATTGTGCTATAGTTAAGGAAACTGAAAAACTAAAAGAAGCAATGGTATGTGGCCACCAATATCCACCTGGATCATTCCTCCCCCCCTTAGGAAGAAATGGTCCCCATTGTGTTGAGTTCCTCCATGAGATGAGGGAACTTCTGTTGAACTTGGTCCCTAGTGAGCCACTTTCCCTAGTCAAGGAGTTGGCCTGCTTTGACAATTCGATACAGTTGGATATTCTGCTGGTGAGTGTGCTTGATCTGTGTGTCCATGATTTGATCAGTTACAATTTGTTCCATGCAACCTAGATTTAACTCTGTGGGTGTGAGTTGTTCTGCAATGTCGGATGTGTCTAGTAATGGTGGAAAGTTTGGTCGAAGGTAGTCCACATTGAACACTGGGTGCAGGCCAAGGAATGGGGGAATGTTGAGCTCAAATGCATTGTCACCCATAGCCTTGGTAATGGTGTAAGGACCATATCGGAGTGGTTTGAATTTCCGATAGGCTTCGGTAAGGCATTCCTTTTGCAAATGCAACCAGACTTTGTTACCCACCTGAAACTTGTGTGGCACCCGATGCCAATCATGTCGCTGCTTGTACTTGGCATTTGATTTCTCCAGAATGTCATGGACCTGCTGGCGAATATGTTGGATGTGCTCAATGAATTTGTTTTCCTTATCTTTTTCAGACTGGACATGAGTTGAATCTATGTGAGTAGCTGCAAATGGTATGGCCACATCAATGGGACATAGTGGTTGGAATCCCAAGCCCACCTGAAAAGGGATGTGGCTAGTCGAGCTGTGGAGAGCCCGATTGTAGTTGTGATGAACATAGGGGAGGCTCTCATCCCATGTGCGTCGATGCTTTGAGTTGTACATGCGCAGAATCTATACGATCATCCTGTTGATAACATCTATCTAACTATCAGTTTGAGGATGGAAGGATGTGGACTTAGTGAGTTTGGTGTCCAGCATCAACCAGAGACTGGACCAAAATGTACTAAGGAATCTATTGTCCTGATCTTAGATGATAGATTGTGGGATGCCAAAGTGTACCCACACTCATTCAAAGAAGAGTTTAGCAGTGGCTTCTGCTATGATATTCTTCTTGCAGGCCGCCATAATGGCCATCTTCAAGAACTTGTTGATGACCACAAAAACACAATCATTTCCATGCTTAGTGGAAGGAAGGCCTGACTTGTAATCCATGGATATGGATTCCCAAGGTTGACTAGGGGTAGGCAACGAGGTATAGAGGCCTTGCTTCTTGATGGTCAGTTTGGAAATGGTGCAGGCAGTGCATGATCTAATGTACTTCCTGACATCCTATCGAAGGTTCAACCAATAAAAATAATTTTGCAATACTGCCACTATTGTTTTGACCCTAAAATGCCTAGTAGCCCAAGTATAATGTGCTTCCCAAATCATCTTGGCATGCTCGCTTGAAGGAACACAAAGGTGACCCAGGTGGCATAACAGGGCATCGTGGAGGTGAAAATCTGGAACATGCTGACCCTCCAAGAGTGTTTGGTATGTGTGGCCAAATTTCGGGTCGTTTTTGTAGAGAAGTGGCTAATCAGAAGTCTCATGCCCACAAGAGTTGAGCGTGGTGGTTAACGCTAAGATCGATCATTGACTAAGGGAATCTGCAAAATTATTGGTGCTTCCCTTCTTATATTTGATATTCAAATGGAACTGTTGTGGGTATGTGGACCACTTCTGATGGCAATCATTCTATAATTTCCCTTGGGTTTGTATGAACTGCAGGGGTCAGTGGTCTGTGTGGATGATTGTTTCCTTCCCTAAGATGTAATGTTTCCATTGTCACTAGGCCTGCACAATGGAATACATCTCTTTGTCATAAGTGGGATACTTCTGGACTATGTCTGAAAGTGTCTCACTGTGATATGCCATTGGATGCCCATGTTGAGTAAGGACTACCCCAACCGCATAGTCAGAGGCATCCATCTCAACCTCAAATGGTTGTTGCAAGTTTGGTAATGCAAGAACTGGTGCCTTTCAAAGGCGATCTTTCAACTCTGTGAATACCTTTTGTTGAGATTCAGACCAAAATAATTTTGCTTTCGCTCCTCCCTTAGTGACTAGACTCAAGGGCCAAGTGATATGAGAAAATCCCAACACAAACTTGTGGTAGAAATTAGCAAGGCCTAGAAAGCTACAAAGCTCTACCGGAGTGGTTGGAGCTAGCCAATCCCGAATGACTTGGATCTTGGCTAGATCCACATGCACCCCTTGTTCATCAATAATGTATCCTAGATACTGAACCTGGAATGTTGGAAGTGCATTTCTCCAAATTGGCACATAACTTGTGTTGCCGCAGTGTTTGGAGAACCTGTTGGATGTGGTGGAGGTGCTCTTCCCAACTTTGGCTAAAGATCAGGATGTCATCCAAGTATACCACTATAAATAAGTTGGTGAATGGCCACAATATGTCATCCATTAGCCTCATGAAGGTTGTTAGAGCATTCGTCAATCTAAAAGGCATAACCAACCATTCAAAAAGGCCCTCCTTGGCTTTGAAGGCAATTCTCCACACATCAGAGGGTTCAATTATTACCTGGTGATATCCTGACTTCAAATAGATCTTGCTGAAATATGTTTCCCCCTTCAAATGGTCTAGGAGGTCATCAATCCATGGGATTGGGTACCTGTTACAGATAGTGATCTTGTTCAGCACCCGATAGTCAATACAAAGTCTCCAAGTCCCATCCTTCTTCTGTACCAACATGGTCGGGCTCCCACAAGGCGATGAACTCGGATGGATGTGACCTTTTTTAGGAGCTCTTTAATCTGCATGAACTATCCACATTGAGCTGCAACATGATGACCAAATCGCTGCACTATGTGTCATCGAAGGTAATTTTTTTTCCTTATTGTGATGGTTTAACTAATGTGGATAATTTTTTGGATGCTTTTGAAAGAGAAGTTTGAGAGGATTACCATTTTTAGGAATTGGACTAGATACTACGCACTACGCTAGCTCAGTGGTGGGGCACACACAAAGATAGTTTTGATGAGTGGCACGATTACAAAAGAATGATGAGAACATGGTTTGATCGGCCTGAAGTACGGGTAATTGAGAAGTATGATGGGAGGAATGATACATGTGAGCACTTGTCTAAATGGGGTAAGGTATACAGAACAGAGTTGCAACCAGAATGGGTGCACATATTCTGTCACACTCTGGACGTAATCCCTATGGACTGGTATTTTGAGACAGAGCTCCGCCATGCCACCGAGAAATGGGATATCTTAAGAGAAGGGTTCATGAGGACATTAAATTTTGAATATGGGTTGTAAACAATTGATGAGGCTCTACAAAAGGTTAAGGCAATGATCTTCTGAATATCATAGGATCCTTTGGAATTGATTCAACCAGATTGTAGCACCCAGCTGCACCATGCGCTAGAATGCCATAATATGATTGCTGAAGGAGAAGATGAGGATCCAAGGAATATTAACATCCTAGAAACAGAAGGCCAACACAAGGTTGAAGGACTGCAGATAGAGAATCTAAACATCACCGTGCCATTGAAAACTAGGCAAGTAAAAATTGGCACAGAGACAAAGCCCAAGTTTGCAAAGATAGGGGATTACATAGATGATGCTACAGTAGGTAAGGTCATTGAGATTCTCCACCAATATCAGGATTTGTTCCCTAAAACGTTTTTGGACTTGAAAGGCATCATAGGCGATTGGGGAGTGATGAAAATAACTCTGAAACCGAACACGAATCTTGTTAAGCAGATGCAATATTGCCTTAATCCAAAGTACAAAGAAAAGCTCTGCTTGGAGTTGGAAAAGATGCTTGAAGCAGGTATTATTGAACCCATCGAGGAGTCTAATTGGTTGAGTCCAATTGTAGTTCAGGAAAAGAAGCATAAGGACGAAATAAGGATTTGCATAGATCTCATAAAACTTAATGATGCCTGTTTCCATGATCCCTATCCAACACTGTTTACTAATGAGGTACTAGACAATGTGGGAGGACAGGAACAATATTCCTTCACTGATGGGTTCTCTGGGTCCCATCAGATTAAGATTGCACCAGAGGATAGGAGTAAGACAACCTTCATGACCGAATGGGGTTGTTTCCAGTATACAATAATGTCATTTGGACTCAAGAATAAGTTGGAAATATTCTTTCAATGACTGGACAATGTCTGGGAAAGTCAAGTGCCATGTAGACAGTTTGCGCTTAATGTTGGATATGTGTCGAAGGTATCATATTACGCTGAACTTGAAGAAGTGCTTGTTTTATGTCCCCTTTGGGATTTTGCTGCATCATGTGTTATGCAGGCAAGGACTCATGGTTGACCCACAAAGATCATGGTAATAATCAATTTGGAAGCCCCAAGCAGTGTTAAATAGTTGCGTGCAACGTTGGGCCATACCGGGTATTATCGAAGTTCATCAAAGGTTTACACTCAGATTACCATGCCCTTTGAAAAGTTGCTAAAGAAGGATTCTACATCTCATTGGAATGAAGAATGCTAGTGTAGTTTGGATGTCTTGAAGGAGAAAATGGTTACCGCACTAATCCTAGTATTCCTGGACTGGAAGAAGTAATTCTATGTACATGTGGATGCCTCGTGTATTGCGCTAGGAGCAGTGTTGACATACACTAGCGAAGAGGAAATGGATCATCCTATAGATTTTGTGAGTAGAAAATTGTCGAAGGCTGAAAAGAACTATTCGACCATAGAGCATGAAGGGTTGACTATGTTGTACGCACTCCAGAAATCCAAACATTACTTGCTATGCAAACATTTGAAGATGTACAAAGACCATTTTGCATTGAAGTATCTAGTCAAAAGTCTGTGTTGGGGGCGAATATGCAGGTGGTTGTTGTTATTCCAAGAATATGATTTTGAAGTAATTGTGAAGGCAGGAAGGCTGAATGCTGGCCCTGACCATCTATTTCACATTGAGATAGGAGAGGAGCCTACTAATTTGGAGGAAGGGTTTCCTAACACATAGCTCTTTGGGGTTCACGTAGCAGAGAACCACTTCATGGATATTATCCACTTTCTAACGACAGGGAAATCTCTAGAAGGATACACTAGCCAGCAGAAAAGTGAGTTGGTAGTGCGCACGACAGATTCCTATGTAACTTCTAGGAATTTGTATAAAATGAGATCAGATGAAATACTTTGACGATATGTGCTCAAGTTTGAGTGAAACAATATCCTCTTTGAAGCTCATGAGGGAGATGTGGGAGGACATTATGTAGGGAAATAAATAGTGTAGAAGGTTTTATGTGCTGGGTTGTGCTGGTCGACATTGCATAAATATTCTAAAGCATATTGCAAGACATATGAAGCATGTAAGAGGATGGGCATTCCATTGAGGAGGGATGAGATGCCACTGAATCCACAAATGTCATTGCATCCATTTTAGAAATGGGCAATTGGTGTTTTAGGAGTGATTTAGCCCCCAGAAGAGAAAATAGGTGTGTGAAAAATCATCATCACAACATAATATTTGACAATATGGGCGAGGCACAGCCTGTGAAGGACTGTACAGGGGCAACAAAAGAAATTGTTTTGTTTGAATATGTGTTGAAAAGGCTTTGTTGCCCGAAGGTATTGATAAGTGATTGAGGCACACATTTTCTCAATGAAACGATCAACCACTGATAGAAGAGTTCTAGGTTTACCACTGGAATAGTACGCAATATCACCCTCAGGGCAGTGGAATAGTGGAATCTTTCAATAAGATTTTGGAGAATGCGTTGACGAAGGTTTGCAACGCATATCAAAATGATTGGTACGCGCATAGACTAGCTGTATTGTGGGCATACATGACTACTCGAAAAAATCTCAGAGGTCAGACACCTTTTAGGTTGGTCTATCGTGTAGAAGCTATGATGCCCATGGAATATATTGTACCAAGTCTACACATAGTGGCTTTCATAGGAATGGATGACCAAAAAGCCTTAGAAGAATGGCTCGCATAGCTAATGGAGCTTGAAGAAGATTGGTTTCTGGTTGGATTCCATTGGTAGGTTCAGAAGGAACATGAAAAAGCTTGACCTGAACGAAAAATTAAACTACACACCTTCAAGGTAAATGATTTAGTTTTATTATATGATAGAAAGTACGATACGTTTCTGAGAAATTTTCAGATGCACTAGCTGGAGCCATATGTTGTTAAGGAAATTACAGATGGTGGCATAATTTAGCTCGCAAAATTGAATGGAGAACCATTTCCGGGAGGGATCAATGGAACCTGGTTGAAGCCATACACAGGGGATCTGACCCAATGACCACATGGCGGTAGGACAATCTTAGCACTTCAGGTAGCTGCAAGGGACTACAGGACTATAAAATACATTGCTCAATTTGTAGAGCTACGTGACAAGGGGGCTACGTGAAAAAGGGATATGTCACAGTACTAGAAGAGGCATGAAGGGAGCTATGCTACAGAGGGAAATATCACACAACACAGGCAAAAAATGATTGTTACAGTCATTGTTCATGATGTTACAGCAAGGATATGATTAAGAGGAGTGGGGGGCAAGCATTTAAGGCTGAAATATTTGAAGGTCTACTGCCAAATCAACATTTATGAACAGATTTTGCAGGGAACGATAGAATTTGAATTCAAATTCATCTATAAATTACTCATGGTTTTCCAACAAAGAACACTTTTCATCCTTAGAGTTTTTGCGTTGTGTTTTCCATTGTTTATGAATCCTTAGGTTTTCACAGATCTAGTTGTGAGCTATGTGGTTGACAGGTTACCTAAGGATACCCAATAGTTCATTCTAGCATGATGTCTAGACTAGGAGAAATTGCAAGAACTGGAGGAAATGTCGCCTTTGAGGGAGTTGCTCCAAAGGTTGTGAGCATGGAGGCTTCAGTTGTTGTGCCTACGACGTAGAGGTTGTCTCGGCCTCAGACTACATAAGTGAGAGAAGCCCCCTAACCCAAGAAAGACAAATAGAAGAGGCCAATGCTAGTGTGTGAGTAATAGAGGAAGCATTCGGCTACCCAGGCCCAGAAGAAATAAAAATAGTCGATGAATGATAAGGGGAAATTAGTAGATTTGAAGGTCGAAGAGGGTGCAGAGGATATTAATGCTGACGATGTGGAGCCTATCTCCAAACTACTAGATTATATCCCTGTGTGTAAGGGAAAATTGAAAATCATTAAGGATATAGATGTAGAGAAGTTCGTGATTCATACACCCCTATTATCAGAAAGCATCAGATTTGAAGCTCTGCCCTTGGCGCGGGTTCCCCATTTAAAGCTAGGAGACTAGGATTTGGCAAACCACGAGAGGTTCCCCCACCTTGCGATGAAGAATTATATGAATAGGGTATATTACAAGGAATCTTTTGTTACCACATCTGAGCCGGTTGAGTGGATTCGTGGAGTGAATCAGTCGGGGTTGTTGAACCTATTGTGGGTGCGCCACTACCACTGATCCAACATTAACCTCATTTGTATCAAGTAGTTTCTGACATTAGTGCATGATGGATGTTTATGGCTGACCATTTTGATCTCGATTATAGATATGCTGATCCGTTGGATCATGCTATTACTGCACTCAGTCTTGAATCCAGCCAAGGAGTTTGGTGGAAAGACAAACAAGCACAACCTAGCAGAGAAGATGAAGTAAAAGTTCAAGCTAGTCAAAAATCTGCGCGGGTACTCCATCACATCCATCACCGACCTTGTGATGAAATTTTCTACACAGATCTTAGCGAGAAATGTCATGATAAAATGTCATGCGGACAAGGTTTTGGCACCCGTAATTTCATTGGTTGCACAGTGCGTGGAGTGCGTGCAGTTCAATTGGTCGCACTACCTTTGCAGCGAGTTCCTTACAAATTGTCGCGAGGCTCAGGATGAGAGAAAAACCTTCAACTACGTGTGATTGTTGCTCTCAACAGTGCTAGTAGCTTGGGAAATACTAGAGCAAAGCTAGTTTCCTCCCTTGGAGAAAGAATTGTTAAAGGCTGTGCAGTTCGCCTCCCTTTGGGCGACAAAGGACACTGTGCAGGTCACAGAGGCCAAAGTGTTATGGGTGTTCATGGAGGCAAGATTTCGCATAGACATCAACCAAAAGTCGTGGTTGTCCCCAACAATGTTTGAGCAACTATCAAAATACGTGGAGTTTAAGGCAGACTTCCACTGCATATATATCAGGGTGTGGAAGGACCCGCAACGGAAATGGTTTGACCTACCTTACCTCATTACATATGATGTTATTAAGGAGGTTATCAAGCGATGGCTGGAAGATTGGCATTCTCTATATGATCTTGCCACAGGCAGTAGAAAAGGTGTGGGGAATTTCAGAGAGAAGAAAAAGGATGCAACAAAATAGGCATTCCAACAGTTGGTCGAGAAGCGAAGGAAAGAGGTCGTAGACAAGGCTTGGCTAGAAAAGGAGTGCAATGTGAAGTAGTAGGCCGAACAGGAAGAGCGTGACTCTGAGAAGAGTGGTAAGTCCCCTTTGCCCTAGACACAGGAGGAGGAGAAGTCAAAGTATGACAGTGGTGGCCAGGAGGAATAAAGCACTCCCTTTCGAATAAAAAGGTACAAGGATTAGTAAAAGGAGGGTCCTCAAAAGAAGTAGAAAGTGACAAAGCCCTCACTGGATCCAATCACACTAATTGAAAGAGATCTCAATGAGATTAGAGATACAGTGCAAGATGCCACTACAAAACTATTGTAGTATTTTGAAGAGAAGCACCTAAAGTGTCTCGGTACTCTCCAAAGGGATTTGCACGAGCTGCAGATCTAGACTAGTAGGATCCAGGTCGGCACAAGGCAGGTAAGCGACGAACATACAAGCTTGGCACCTTGACCAGTCAGGCACCAAAGATGGTTAGATCACTAGATCTCTGAGCAGTCACACTACTGCAAGGAGCATTGAGCATGGAGGTGGCCGATGACAAGGTCATCGTGAGTCCTCTAAATAACATCGGCCTCAAACTTGTCGCGCTCCCCAATGAGTATCTTTACATGTTGCGGACAGATGTGATAGCAGAATTAAGAGCATGGGAGCAGCACGACCTCAGCCTTATCAACGTATATCAAGTGAAAAACGAGAAGATTTTCACTGAGAAGACAAAGACCTTGAAAGAAAAAGACACCATCTAGGCATAGAGTGCTCAGTTAGCAGCCGTGGCGGCAGAAGCATGCAGGACAATGCCAGAGTTACACACACATGAGGAAGCACCACTGGAGGCCAAGATCAGAAAACTTGTTGCGGGCGTACGCAATGCTAAGGTAGAGGTGGCCAGAGTTTAGCTTGAGATGAAAATGAAAATCACTGAACTAGAGTTGAAGTTACAACCTTCAACCCAGCCAGAGGTTAGGGAACAACGCAAAACCATTGTTAAGCATGGAGTCACTATGGTGGATGTCATGATTGTGGATTGTACCGCGCTATTTTAGCAGGCTATGGAAGTAGTGACAACCCTGTAGGAAGATCCCACCCAGTAGGTATTAAATATAGAGTTTTGAGAGCTCCAGCAACAATATGACGAAGTAAGGGTGACACTGTGCACCATCGCTACAACACAGTGCCTTGCCAAGCTACAAGAGGCTAAGCAACTCCTTACATAGGTGGAAGCAAAAATGAAGAAAGAGGTAGTCCTTAAGGCCAGGTTGGGGCCTTGGTTGGATGAAGCCTACATAGTCTCAGCCAACATATAGGAAACGTTGGCAAACATGCAGAGTTCGTAGTAGAAAACTAAGTAAGATTGCGCAAGACTAGCCATGGAGCATCTGGTAGAACAAGTCAAGCAGGAAGCCACACAAAGCGCAACTGAAGTAGCAATAGAACAAGTGGAGTTGGGGGATCTTCGTAGCAAGATCTTTGTGCCAGCCAAGTGAGTCAAGGGTGAGTCATGTTATTTGTGTTGGGGGCCTGTTGGGATGGGGTCCCTTGGGTCAATTTTTGGGCAAAAGCCTAAGTTTTGTCGTAAGAATATGTAAAGTCTCTGCAAGTTGTGGTCACAGAACACATAGCTAGTTAAAAGTCAAAAAGGGTTTCACCCTTCTTTTATGTAATTTGAGTTAGCTTTTGAAGATCTAACCATGGTCTGCAGACCATGGGATTATATAAATAGGTGTGTCTTAGAGAGTCTAAGGTATAATAATAATGGAGGAATAGAAGTTTTCTATGGGTACGACATAAGGAGTCTAAGTTAGCATAAAAGGTAGAAGAAACAGTCTGCAGCTGAGTGCGTAGAGGCCTATAGTAGAGTTTGCAGCTGAGTGTGTAGACCCCTGTAGCTGAGTGTGGAGGGAAGTCTTGAATCTGTAAGCTTAACTGAATATCAATAAAGAAGATTGATGCATAAATACTTGTGTTTTATCTATTATCTTCTATTATGTATGAATGCACTTTATGTTGTGATGAAAAATGGGTTTATAAAATAATGATGTATTGATGCACGACTTTATTGGGTTGATTTTGTTATCTAAACGCAATTAATGTTAAGTGCTTATGCGAAGATTATATCATTGTATGTTAAAAATATTGAACATTTAAGTAGATCTGAGTAAATAATGGTTTACGAGTAATCTTTGATGCGTGTATGTAGCTAATCCACCTATTTAGGGTCTGCAAAAACCAGTTGTAGGCCTTCATAGAGGTCTAGAGGCTGATTAAAGGAAGTTATATCAATAAGCTATAAGGGCTTATCAATCAGTGTGAAGACAGATTTAGGGCACAAAATGACATCATGCGATCTCTGGGTGTGGAAACTTGGTTCCAGCATCCCCTCATACTACTTTGGGTGAGACTTCAGTCCACAAGCGGATTGATGTCGAAAGGGCCGGTAGTGTAGGGATTTTTCTAGCGCAACAAAATATAAACATAGGTTAGGACCCCTTAAGATAATAGTATGATCATATCCATCATAATTTGTAATATTGTATTAATCCTGAAATCACAGCCTGGATGGATGAAACTAGATCCGGGGTCTTTTGTCCCGTTCGCTCGATCTTTCAATGTACAAAGCTAACCATGCGAATAAATGAGATGGGGTTGAACATGGTAGACACCATATGATTATCAGCCAATGATGTAATCCATTAAAATATAGTGAGAGAAACCATCAAATATTTTAATCACTCTCAAGGTACCATAGTACAATTTGTATGGTGTGAATGAATGAGTTGAAGTCAAACACCATATAGAATCTTTCGGTCAAAGGAAAATGATGAAAACCTGTCACTGAAAGCAAGGGAACTTGTCATTTATCTATGCAAGCTCCAAGGTACCGAAGGGAGTTTATAACTCAACTTCTTGGATAATGAGTTGATGTCAAAGGGAAGTGACTTGTCACAGGAAGGCCTTGATGTATCCTTTATCAACGACATGAAATCAGTATCAATATTTGACACATAATTATGTTTATGTGTGATCCGGATTTAAACAAGAATGCAAAAAATTATAGATATAAGCATAAACACAGAGATGCAACGGAAAAAATACTTCATTTCATTAATGTAAAATACTGAAATATGCTTACAAACAGGAATGGAAATAAACTAGCTAGGGCGATGGTAGCTTATCTTTGAGAAGAGATGTAGTGGCTAAATTCCTCTGAACTATCTTACAATGAGGCTCAAGGGCCTTTTTATTATTGGACAATAAGAGCAAACCCTAAACAACCAAAACCCTAACCCGAGGAGATGTAACACCAAGAGTTTATGGGCTCCATTGCGCTGAGTTGGACAACCAACTTCTCAGGGTCACGAATTGGTCATATTATCTCTGTTTGATGTGCATGATAGCCCATTGGAAAGATCTCTTCAAGGAATAGATGGAAAATATGATTTTAGACAAAAAATCACTCGCATAGATTTCCCAGAAAACATCGTTTAGGGCCTCAAAACAGCTCCGGAAGTTTAGCACCTGAAAAAATGCTAAAAATAGTAACCTATGCTATAATTAAGGAAACTGAAAAACTAAAAGGAGAAATGGTGGGGGTCCAAGTGGAATTTGTGAGTGGCCACCAATATCCACCTGGATCATTCCTCCCCCCTTTAGGAAGCAATGGTCCCCATTGCTTTGAGTTCCTCCATGAGATGAGGGAACTTCTGCAGAACTTGGTCCCTGGTGAGCCACTTGCCCTGGTGAAGGAGTTGGCCTGCTTTGAAAATTCAATACAGTTGGATATTCTACTGGTGATTGTGCTTGATCTCTATGTCCATGATCCGATCCATTACAGCTTGTTCCATGCAATATAGATTTAACTATGTGGGTGTGAGTTGTTCTACAATGTCGGATGTGTCTAGTAATGGTGGAAAGTATGATCGAAGGTGGTCCACATTGAACATTGGGTGCAGGCCAAGGAATGGGGGAATGTTGAGCTCAAATGAATTGTCTCCCATAGCCTTGGTAATGGTGTAAGGACCATATCAGAGTGGTCTAAGTTTCCGATAGGCTTCGATAAGGCATTCCTTTTTGCAAATGCAATCAGACTTTGTTACCCACCTAAAACTTGTGTGGCACTCAATGTCAATCATGTCGCTACTTGTACTTGGCATTTGATTTCTCCATAATTTCATGGACCTGCTCATGAATATGATGGATGTGCTCAATGAAGCTATTTTCCTTATCTTTTTCGGACTGGACATGAGATGAATCTGTGTGAGTAGCTGCAAAAGGCATGGCCACATCAATGGGACATAGTGGCTGGAACCCCAAGCCCACCTGAAATTGGATGTGGCTAGTTGAGCCGTGGAGAGCTCGATTGTAGCTATGGTGAACATAGGGGAGGCTCTCGTCCCATGTGCGTCGATGATTTGAGTTGTACATGCGCAGAATCTATACGATCATCTTGTTGATAACCTCTATCTAACCATCAGTTTGAGGATGAAAGGTTGTGGACTTAGTGAGTTTGGTGTCCAGCATCGACCAGAGACTGGACCAAAATGTACTAAGGAATCTGTTGTCCCAATCTGGGATGATAAACAGTGGGATCCCAAAGTGTACCCACACTCATTCAAAGAAGAGTTTAGTAGTGGCTTCTGCTGTGATATTCTTCTTGCAGACCACCATAATGGCCATCTTCCAGAACGTGTCAATGACCACAAAAACACAGTCATTTCCATGCTTAGTGGAAGGAAGGCCTGACATGTAATCCATGGAGATGGATTCCCAAGGTCGACTAGGGGTAGGCAGCGGGGTATAGAGGCCTTGCTTCTTGATGGTCGGTTTGACAATGGCACAGGAAATGCATGATCTGATGTACTTCCCGACATCCTATTGAAGGTTCAGCCAATAGAAATACTTTTGTAGTACTGGCACTATTTTTTTGACCCCGAAATGTCCAGTAGCCCAACTATAGTGTGCTTCCCAAATCATCTTTGCATGCTCGCTTGAAGGAACACAAAGGTGACCTAGGTGGCATAACAGGGCATCCTGGAGGTGAAAATTTAGAACATGCTGACCCTCCAAGAGTGTTTGGTATGTGTGGTCAAATTCTAGGTCGTTTTGTAGAGAAGTGGCCAATCAGAGGTCTCATGCCCACACGAGTTGAGCGCGGTGGTTAACGCCATGATTGGTGGTTGAATAAGGCAATCTGCAACATTATTGGTGCTGCCCTTCTTATATTTGATATTCAAATGGAACTTTTGCGGGTATGTGAACCACTTCTGATGGTGATCATTCTATAATTTCCCTTGGGTTTGTATGAACTGCAGGGGTCAGTGGTTTGTGTGGTGGACCGTTTCCATCCCTAAAATGAAATGCTTCCATTGTCAGCAGGCTTGCACAATGGAATACATCTCTTTGTCATAAGTGGGATACTTCTAGACTATGTATAAAAGTGTCTCACTATGATATGCCACTGGATGCCCGTGTTGGGGAAGGACTGCCCCAATCGCATAGTCAGAGGCATCCATCTCAACCTCAAATGGTTGTTGCAAGTCTGGTAATGCAAGAACTTATGCCTTTCAAAGGCGATGTTTCAACTCTGTGAATGCCTTTTGTTGAGAGTCGGACCAAAATAATTTTGCTTTTTCTCCTCCTTTAGTGACTTGACTCAAGGGCCAAACGATATGAGAAAATCCCAACACAAACTTGCGGTAGAGGTTGGCAAGTCTTAGAAAGTTGCAAAGCTCTGTCGGAGTGGTTGGAACTAGCCAATCCCAAATGACTTGGATCTTGGCTAGATCCACATGCACCCCTTGTTCATCAATAATGTATCCTATATACTGAACCTGGAATGTTGGAAGTGCATTTCTCCAGATTGGCATATAACTTGTGTTGCCGCAGTGTTTGGAGAACCTGTCGGATGTGGTGGAGGTGCTCTTCCCAACTTTGGCTGAAGATCAGGATGTCATCCAAGTATACCACTACAAATGAGTTGTTGAATGGCCGCAAGATGTCATCCATTAGCCTCATGAAGGTTGCAGGAGCATTCATCAATTTGAAAGGCATAACCAACCATTTGAAAAGGCCCTCCTTGGCGTTGAAGGTAGTCTTCCACACATCGAAGGGTTCGATTATTTCCTGGTGATATCCTGACTTCGAATCGATCTTGCTGAAATATGTTTCCCCCTTCAGTTGGTCTAGGAGGTCATCAATCCATGGGATTGGGTACCTGTTACAGACATTGATCTTGTTCAGCCCCTGATAGTCAATAAAAAGTCTCCAAGTCCCATCCTTCTTCTGTACCAACATGATCAGGCTCCCACGGGGTAATGAACTCAGACGAAGGTGACCTTTTTGAAGTAGCTCTTGAATTTTCCTCTTGATTTCATCGTTCTCTAGAATGGAGCACCAATAGATTGGTCCATTGGGTAGTGGCACACCTTGGGTCAGATTAATGGAGTGCTTGACCTAATAGTGTAGAGGAATCCCTGTGGGGGAGGTGAAGATGTCGTTGTACTCCTCCACGAACTTGTCCATTTGTAGTTGTCGTGTAGAGGGGTCCTGTTTGGAGGTCGTGGCCACCATCTTTTTCTTTCCTTGAGGGCGTATCATGAGGAAAAAACTTGCCGGTTTTGAAAATGAGCTTAGTGCATTGTTTTGCAGTAACCAAAGAGATGGTGGTAGACAGTGCTACCTCTGGAATCCTATACAACTTATTTCCCAAAGTAACAATAACAACATGGGGCCTAGATTCATACACAGCATGTCGCTTCCACAAGTATGGTTTTCCTAATAATACATCACAAACTTCAAGGTGAGCAATGTCATACAATACCTCATCCATGAAGGGCTTGATGTTGTATGGAAGGTGAAACGGTTAGCTCATGCGAAGATCCTGTCCTTGGCGAAGCCATCGGATGGTGTACAGTTGTGGATGTCTTTTGGTTGGTAAGCCTAACCGCTTCATGACCTCTAACGATATGAGGTTCTTTTGGCTCCCACTATCGACAAAAAACTATAGTGGGGAGCCCTTTACCCACATCTGGGAGTGAGAGAGATGCTCCTCCTCCTCTGGATCTTTGGGTTCCTCCTTCTGGATCTTCATGGTGGCAACAGTGCCATTGGGCACAGCATCGATAATCTGCTTCCCTTTGTCATTCCCCTTATCGAGTTCTGAATCAAAGTTGGAACATGCATCTGATTCTAAAACCTTTAGCTTGGCCACCAGTGACTGCCTGGACCGACACTCACTTGTGTTGTGAGTAGAGCTCTTATGGAACTCACACCACTTTCCAGTGTCCTTTTATGGCTTCGTAGTGTTGTTCTTTGCTTGCAGCTTTGGCGGGTTGTCTTGGGGCGCCCTGCCTTGGCTTTGTCCTTTGTTTTGTAGTTTGGGGGGCACCTTTCCTTTGTTTTAGATTCGCAGATCCAAAGTCTCGCTTCTTTTGTTTAAACTTTTGCTTGACCTTGATGGCATACAGGTATGCCGTGCTGATCAAGGAGATGTTTAGGAATTCTATTTCTTCCTGGATGTACTTGTGTAGGCAACCACGGTATTTGAGTACCAAATGCTGCTCTGTATCCTTGATACCTAGCTTTATGCAAAGGGTATGGAAAATATTGGTAAACTCTGGCACGTCTTAGTCCCTTCCCTACTGCAGCATGGTCCACTTTATGTATTGATCCTCATAGCTTCTGATAAGGTGGTACTGCTCCTTGATGGCATGCCAGAATGAATTGCAAGTGGGTGTGGCTGAAAATACTAAGCCTACCTATACTTTCATCCTTCTGCATGCAATAGGTTTCCCACCAATCCTTGACGTGGGGGGTTGCTTTGAGAAGAGAAAAAGTAATATTTTCCTGACTGGAAAAATCATGAATAGAAAAATAGCCCTCTAGCACATTTAACCATTTATCAATGGCATCTGCATCTATCTGACCCTCAAATATGGGGATTTCAAAATTAACTTGTACCTTAAATGGTGTGGCATTTTCAGAGTTGTTGTTGGAAGTCAATGCGTCGCCCCTAGGTAGCCGCTGAAGGATCTGGGCAAAGTTGTCCATCATCACGTCCCTTTGTTGCTCAAGGGCTTCTTTGAGTAAGATTTTGATAGGATCTCCTTCCCCCTTATCTTTCTTTCCATCCACCATGGGAGGCCATTGGGATTTATCAGGTTGGTCTTGCAAACGTTCAACCAGTTCAAGCCCTAACTCCTTATATCCCGACCTCGTTGGGGACATGCAAAGAAAAACAAAGAAGAAAAGTAGACTGCTCTGATACCACTGATCTGGATTTAAAAAAGAACACAACAAATTATAAGGATAACCGTAAACACAGAGATGCAGTGGAAATAATACTTCATTTCATTAATGTAAAACATTAAAATATGCTTACAAACATGAATGGAAATAAACCAGGTAGGGCGATGGTAGCTTATCTCTGAGAAGAGATGTGGCGGAAACATGCCTTTGAAATTTCTTACAATGAGGCTCAAGGGTCTTTTTATTATTGAACAATAAGAGCAAACCCTAAACAACCAAAGCCCTAACCCAAGGAGATGTAACACCAAGAGTTTATGGGCCCCGTTGGCGTGAGTTGGACAGCTAACTTCCCGGGGTTGCAACTTGGTCATATTATCTCTGTTTGACGTGCATGATAGCCCATTGGAAAGATCTCTCTGAGGAATACAACTAAAAAGATGATTTTATACCAAAAATTGATGGCATAGATTTCCCAAAAAACGTCATTTAGAACCTCAAAACGGCTCCGGAAGTTTAGGACCTGAATACTGCTAAAAATAGTAAACTGTGCTATAATTTAGGAAACTAAAAAATTGAAAGAAGCAATGGTGGGGGTCCAAGTGGAATTGGCAGGTGGCCACGAATATCCACCTGGATCAATGTGGAACTGGTTTAGGAACGGTAGATGTTAACACCATAAAATCATACACTATAAAAGATAGTTAAGTTTTTCTAATAGAAAGTACAAATATATGTTTTCCAGCTAAAAACATGATTCAAGTTCCAAAAATTTAACTTCTTCTAACGTAATTAAGGAAAAATTTAGACCACACGCTAGGAAAGAAGGCTAAAAGCAAGACCACGAAACGTTTTCTTCAAAAGCCACAATCGAGGAAAAGTGCGACTTAGAAATTCGGGATGACTTCCCACACTTGGGGGAGGATACCCTATTATTTCCGGTCAAGAATAACTAACTTGGAGATGCCCTAAAGATATGCAGACCTCAATGGAATCATGTTTTCCTACTCTTAAGTCACTATCATTCTTGAACCAAGAGAGGGAAGATGGGTTCAAAATTTTCTATATAAACAAGCCATGGGAGAACCAAAAGAAAAGACAATGTCATGCTAGTGAAATTGCTATCAGATCAAACCAAAATTCCATTGTTGATGCGAAAGGAAGTAAGAGCACTAGCATTTTGGCCATATTTCTTCTAACCAATCCATCATCTTAGTGAGAGGAGAAGATTCCACCATTGGAGAGTCTTCATACTTCTTTAAGAGAGAGGAGAAGCTTGCAAAGAGATTGAGGAAAAGAACCTCCTTATTGAGGATTTTTGAGCACCATAACTCAAATAATTCTCTTCAAGTGTTTAAGATTCATCTATTGTATTCAACTTATACTACCAACAGTCAATAAAAGGAGATATTTCCATCATTTTATTGACTTGTTTGCTCCATTGAGAATTGTTTGTGTATTTTTCTCTTTGTTTTAGTTTATGTTTGTATAGGCACTGATTTCACTATTTTCAATGCTTTGTTTATCTAAGTCTATTCACTAACACCATCAACTCTGCCTATGATATTTTGCAGGAAACAACCAACTGAAAGGGAGGTACCTTTTGGTACACTATTTCCACAAAAACACTACGACATGAATGACAACCATAATGTTGTATTTTATTTAATGTAAAGATTGTTTTTGCCGGATCTTCTCTCTGCATAGTCTACCTACAAGGTGTTCAGTACCTCTCTAGAATTTTTGCAAGACCCAGTGAACTTGTGGTGGGCAAAGAAGATTGTTAATTTACAATTTTCTATCGATCACACAAGTTGTTCTCTAATAGACACACACTCAACTTATTTTCCCTTGACAGATGCATTGCCACATATGTGCACTGTAAAATCTGCGTGGTTTTCCAAAAAATAAAAAACACCTTGTAATTTCACATTTTTTAGGTGATTAACAACCTTTGGTGAATTAACTTCACCTCTGCAAATTTTTTACAGCCAGTTTAGATTACTTGGTTTCTTTACTAATCATAATTAATAGAGTAATTATATTATCTTTATTGTTTGTTCACAATCATCACATAGCTTAATTATAGGAAAATGTAAGTCACCACATTTCAAACATCTTTTAATTTTGCTATCTTTCACAATTTACCTACAATAATTAGTAAAGGATTAATTGGCCTATCATCCAAAAATATTACTACTAACCAAAGAATTCATTTTTTCAATTTTGGGACTAGGAGCAAGTGTTATTATATAAAGTAAGTAATCTCTTCTTCCCTTGCATCTCTTAGACAAACCTGGGTTTTCATATGAAAACTTTCTTAAAGCACTTGAAGATACATCTCCCTTGTTGAAATTCACATAGTTTAAAAAGGAAAAGAGTAAGTGGCCCATTATCCACAACATATTTCTTTTTCAATACAAGGAACAATTGAAACTTAGTGTAATTAGAAGGATATTGTAAAGGATCATCGGATATCCACATCTTACCACAATTTGTATGTCCACTTGAATCACACACTAAGATTCTATAAGATTTGTACTAGAAGGCATCCAGATTCCAGAGCTTTGTGTACTTAGTTTATTTTTTCTTACAAAATCACTCCTTAATTTAATAAAGACTCCTTAAAAACAACCATAACTTGAACCAACTAAGTTTCCCCACAGGGGCCACCAAAAAAATTATAGTTCATGTTAGGACCATTAGGGGTAGGCATCCCATAAGCCACCATGGTCTTGTTACATATTTGAAACATAACTGTTGACTTTTTAGGGAGCTTAAAATCCTTTAATCATCCCATGGGAAAGAATACCCGAGCATGGAAGAGACCCGATTTAGAGGTGGTTCGGCTTAGGTCTAGTGCATGCAGTACTCTTTGGGGCTACCCAACCCATCTAGTGCTCGGTATTGGTAACTGAATACCAAGAAGGTAAAGACTCCAAATGCTCACAAGGGACAAAGTACTTTAGTGGCCAAAATCTAGGACATCATTTCCGTAATGTTGATGGTGTGAGTAACACTTGAGCCTCATTTCAATTACCTTGGTTGATTCTTCGTCTCCTGGAAAGTGTCGCTAGTTCTTTCGAGATGTTTCTCCAGGACCCATCAAAAGATATCTCTGTAAGGAGCAATTAATTTTAGAGTGGTAAGGATGAATAAGTCTTCTTCGGATTTTCTTTCACATGAAAAAACAAACAAAAACCATTTTTTGTTTGATTGATCACATAAGCTAAAGTTAAAGGGAAAGCAATAATTTTATTTTTCACTTTGTTTTATGTATGTGATTGATTTTCTCTAAAAAATTATATCCTTCCTTCATCATACAAAAAGTATCACACACTCTAATCGACACCATAGAGGACCCCATGGCTTCCCCTCAATCTAGACATTTCTTAACCCCCCTACCCCCCCCCGGCCATTACCAGGAGGTGTTCTAGGACTCCTGCCATTTAGGCGTAGAGGATGTTACACAACGACAATTATAGGATCTTCCTTTATTGGTGCATCTTTGCTTAGGACCCCTCCCCATCAAAGCACACCTCTCACGACCCTACAAGTGTCCCTACATGCTACCCCTTTAGGGAGCCCACATATCACTCCTCTAGATAGTCCACAAGACACCCATCAAGGTGGTTCTCCTAAAACATCCCCACAGGTACCCCTTTACATATATTTATCCAAAATCATTTTTCGATGGTGGATAACTTGCAAATCTCGTTCTTATCTTCTTTAAGCCTTCCATATTTAAGTGAGCTAACCAATGGCCCAATTAATTATAGCTAGAATTGGACAACTATGACCGCCAATCTCCCTTTGGGAATTCCAAAATTAAAAGGGAAATAGAGAGAAGACCCAGGAAACAATGTCATGAATTTTAACCTGTGTTGTTCATCTAACAGTATCATAGATGATACTATTTAATTACAATTATTTCAATGCACCCTTACTAGGCCTGCAATGAAATGGTAAATTGACCAACCTTCTACGTCACATGGAAACTTCAGCTCACTAGCTACAACTTTCCTTACATTTTTCAAGCTCTCGGTTCTGTTAACACTCAGGTTGTCCCTAAGCTCCTGAAGGGATACGGCCAAGATAACCACAAACCAATCTTTGGATTGCAGGTTCTAGCCCACCTGCAATCAGAGAGGGCTCTCTCTTAATGATTTAGCTTTGTTGATGATTATTTTAGGCTAGCTATTGGGTTCAGGGTTTTTAAATTTTTGTTTGGATGGAGTTTGAATGGAACGAAGTTGCATTCGAGCAGAGAGGCAAGAGATAGGGTGATAAGTTCAAACCATTGGGCATGGAGTCATGGATTAAGGCTTGCTGTTGCGTTTTCTTGGTCACAAGAGGATTATGGAGCGGGATAGTTGCACATGAAACAATACCAATTTTATGAAAACATGGGATGAAAGTCAGATATAAAAGGCAATTAAGAATCTTTCATCAACTAACAGCGAAGAGAAGTGAATGAATGGTTATCTAGGAGCAGTTAAGAATTCCTAAACTAGCATTCATATGTGAAAGAAATAGTGTAAACATGATCATTTAAGTATGCATATCCATAACTATTCCTAATGAAAACATGAAGAAATTGCATAAATTGAGCCAAGGGTGCAGCCAAGCAAATCCTAAACTATTCTTCTTTTCTGCAATTTTAGATGGTGGATTAATGATAAAACGAACATGAAAAACTAAACAGAGTTAAGGAAACACTTATTGAACCATGTAGAAGCACAGGAATTCCATAGTCACTCCTCGGCCAATTAAACACAGTAGACAGTTTCAGAATCCATGCATTTCAACAGTCTTTGATTATAGAAAATATCAAATGTACAGTGCAAGTCTCTGCTCAAGAAAAATATCAAATCAACAAAGACCAACCCATGCTTACATGTTTCAGGGTGGTATATATAAGAAAAATATCTAAAGTTATTTATTGCAACCGACCTAAACAGGTCTGCAAGAAAAAGCTTTCTAAAACCTAACTTATGCTGGAATTAAATGTAAATAAATCTACTTTGGGCTGCACCAGTGGCAGCTGGATCAAAATGAGTTAATGTGGTGTCCTCCGTGGCTTGGTGCGGTGGTTCTGTAATAACTGTGCATTGAGTTCTGGTCCACTGATCTCCTGTGAGTTTTAATGTGCAGTCATTTGTGCTGGTGAGCTTTGAATGGTTCCTTAACTGCTTCTTGACTTTCAAGGTTTTCTTTTAATGCTTCATCCGCCTCGAGCCCTGAGAAAATCTTTGCTGATACACTTTGCCGCTACACTGATACTCTTTGACATGGTTTTTATCTTCATATCTGCTCTGATACTCTTTAACCTTTGAACCTGGTCTCTCTCTGTCTTCTGATATGTTTAAATTAGAAAAATCTGGCTTTTTCTGCCATTTTTGGTGCAAAAAGGGCCAAGGAATCAAAAGATTCCCTAAAGATTCTCCATTTCGGCCTATTTTCTGTAGCGATGCGCGATTACTGCCTCTGTTTTTCATTCCGGGCTTCCGAAGCTTGATTTTCGCGCTTGCGCGTTTTTCCGTTTTTTTGGCTGCTGATGTCAGCGGTACGGTGGATGATGTCAGCAATGGGACCCCCCTATACGGATGTGACGTCAGCATTCTGACATCAGTAGGGTGGCGTGGCAGTACGGTGGGGTGATGATGTGGTGGGACACGGTGGCAAGGTGACGTGAGCCAGGCGTAGGCAGGAAGGGGTGAGGTGGATGCGACGTGGTGGGATGACGAGGCGCTCCTGTCACGTGAGGGGAGGGCGGTTTTGGTAGTCATCAGACCGCTTTTCATATGGAAGCGGTTTTTGTCAGGGGCGGCCTGATGCAATGGGATGTTGCCAGCTGTCCCGGGTACGTCGGTAAAACCGTCGGACATCGGGTGCTAATGTACCCATACAAGAGGGCGCCCGATATGCACAAGGGTCATCGGATCTAGGAGGGCTGATCCGACGGTGGGCGGGAGGAGGAGGTGTGCGGGATTCAACAGAATAGTGTGCGCGTTAAATGTTTAATTTTTTGCGGCGCGGGTGGGTTTTAAACTATAGGTTAAGGGCTAATGGGTTTTGGCGCTTAGTTATTTATTAATCAAACATTAATAAATTCAAAAAATCCAATGCGTGGGGGGGGTTAATGCATTTGGAAGTGGTTTTTTGTGTTTTGGAAGGAGTCCAAACACCTCGGAGGGAAACATTATGCAGAGATGAGGGTTGTTACTAAGGTCCAGGTGACTCAGTAATTCCCAAGGGATATTTATGGTTATGTTTCAACCAGGGGGAGGGGATATTTACATAGGGGAATTATTACCATAGTTTTAATAGGGGGAATGGAAATAGATAGGTAGTTAAATAATAATGTCATTAGTTAATATGAAAATGGCAAGAGCATCGCTAAGTTTCAAAGATCTTAGGCTTTAAAAGGGGGTGATAGAACTTTGTAGAGAAAATATGAAGCCTTCTTGAGTAAAGCAGATCTTTACCAAGGCAAATTATATGGAAAATGATGAAACTAAGAGATATCAAGCAGATCTTGATCTCTTCAGGGGAAGTTAGTAAATGATTTAGGGAAGAGGAAGAGGGGGTAGTTAGTCATGCCTCGCTTGAAGTCCTTCAAATGGGGATTGCCTGCTGACTGTGATCTGTATAAATGTAACACTTGAAAATGTGGGATTACTCACAAATCACCATTCTACAACCTCAAAATTACCTACCCAGCCTACTTACCTAACATTTTTTTCTTCTTTTTGGTTTGGGTGCACTTAGACTTGCAGACCTAGCTTTCAACTTTTTCTTTTTATGTCTTCCTATCTACATCTACACTTATTTCTTCCAAGGGCCCAGATTAAGCAGTTGGGCTCCTTTGATTCTCTACCTATCTAAGAATCTGCCAAGATTAAGCTGTTTGGACATATTATTCATTCTCTATATTCTAAAACAGGAAATTGAAACCTAGGGAGACCAAGATTAAGTTGTTTGGACCTCCCTTCAGCTGAAAATTCTATAAAAATGGAACACTCTTCAACATTGGAATTCAGCAGTTGAACTTAGATTAGCACACTTTGATGGCCTCTTTCTTTGGTGACTATTAGCAAATATGGAGCATTGCAGTATGCAAAGTATGACATATTTGGCCTATAA
Organism: Pinus taeda; assembly: GCA_000404065.3. Classification (NCBI taxonomy): domain Eukaryota; kingdom Viridiplantae; phylum Streptophyta; class Pinopsida; order Pinales; family Pinaceae; genus Pinus; species Pinus taeda. Next base: position 306,546 of record APFE030127721.1, on the reverse strand, counting down.
AAATGTCAATCATGAAATATGAGTAACCTACTGCAGCAGGAGGCTAACAGTGGCTCCACTTGGGGATGGCTTCTCCTTGTGAGAAGCCAAGAACAACAGGTTAGACTGCCTTGATCTTCTGTTGTTGCTGTGTATAGAAACTTCTCAGTGCTGACTGTTAGATTGATTAGAACTTTTGGACTACAAACAACACTTTCCCTCAACTGATCTGCTAGTGAGCTATGAAGCACTGCCTGCTTTCTTCTGCGTGCTTCAGCATCTGGACTATTACAAAATAAAATAAAGCGCTGATATATACAAACATTTATGTACAGAAAATAACACCGCCTATTCTTTCTTAATCAAAAGGGATCATGGTAATGTTTTAGCATTCGGCCATTAACAGGGCCTTCTTCAGCTGTGCTGCCATCCAGAGATTTGAGAAAATATGTGTTATTGCCTTGCACAACGCTGATAATGTATGGACCTTTCCACAAAAAATCGAATTTTGCATGTTTGCCCTTGTCCTCTCTTTGTGAGTCCCATCTTAGAACTTTGTTGCCAACCCAGAAATCCTCTGCTTTAGCTTTCTTATCAAACATATTTTTGAGCTTCTCTTGCAACATTTGAGCTCTGTCATACACTTGTTCTCTGGTTTGCTGAAGATGAATGGTTTGATTTACTCTTCTCTGCATGTCATTTGGTTCAGCCTGAATTTCCTGTAACAGCTTGATAGTAGGAATGCTTAAAGACGAGGGAAATTTGGCCTCCATGCCATATACTATCTCATAAGGGCTCATCCCAATGGATTTCTTAGTTGAAAGTCTGCCTGCCCACAAGGCATTTGTGAGCTTCCTATGCCAGTTATTTTTGTTTTCCTCTAGCAGCTTCTTTATGATATTGATGAGGCTTTTGTTCGATGATTCGGCCAAGCCATTGCCTTGAGGGTAGTAGGCTGTGGAGTGACCCAAGGTAATATGGAATTTGTGGCAGAAATCGATGATCTTTTCGATTTGAAGGCAGCAGCGTTTTCAGTGATAATCTTTTTAGGGAAGCTAAATCTGGAAAGGATATTGCTCTCAAGGAATTGGATAATGGTGGAGTCATTGGCTTGTCTAAATGGGATGGATTCAATCCATTTAGTGAAATAATCAGTGGCTGTTAAAATCCACTTGTGCTGGCCTGAGGAGGAGGGATGAATTTCTCCAATGAAGTCAAGACCCCATTGTTGAAAGGGCTTTTCGGTTGAAATGGGCTTGAGGGGCAAAGGTAGTAATTTTCTTTTCCCTTCAAATATTTGGCATTTTTAACATGAAATAGCAAATTTCTTGACATCTACAAAAAGAGAGGGCCAATAATAACCAGCCCTTAAAATCTTCTCAGCAGTGGACTTCCAATATAAGTGTCCTCCACAGTCCCTTGCATGGAATTCTTTCATGACGATGTTAGTTTCATTCACAGTCAAACAATTAAGCAATATTCCTTCATGATTTTTCCAAAACAAAGCACCATCTATGACACAAAACTTTGATGATTTCATCCTTAAAAATCTTTTCTTGGTCTTGGACAATCCTGGGGGAGCACACAGGTTTAATAATAAAAAGCAAATATCAACATACCATGGGGATTACAAAAAGGTTTCACTAATCTGTGGAGTTGCTAGCTCCTGTTCATTGTCCAGTTGATTAATATCTAAGGCTTGGAAGTTTGTTTCGAACATTATCTTGGCTAAACCCTGTCCTTTTATCAGCTTGGTAGGTTTTATTTTAATGTCGTATTCAAAATGCTAGCAATCCACTTGCCTCTTTTGCCTTCTAGTCCCTCCTGAGTTAATATATCTTTTACCACAGAGTTTGCGACATAGGCAATCACGTGGGAGTATAAGATGTAAACTCTGAAGTCTTTGATGGCCTTAACCAGGGCATAAGCCTGCTTTTCCATAATCTGATATTTCGATGGTGCATCTCTTAAAGCTTGGTTGAAGAAATAAATTGGCTTTTCGTTACCTTGATCATCCTTTTGCAAAAGGACAGCGGCTATGGTGTGCTTAGATGCAAAAGAAAAAATGATAAAATCTTTGTCGAATTGCGGACTGGTGAGGGCAGGCTTTTGATTCAAGGCAGTTTTAATACTCTCAAAAGCGTGCTTGGTTTCAAGAGACCATTTTACCTTGGCATCGTTTTCTAACATATTGCTCAATAGCCTTATTAGCTCAGCTAGGTTTGGGATAAATCTCCTTAGGAAATTGATCTTTCCAAGGAATGCTTGCAGCTCTTTTATGTTTCTTGGATATGGGATTTGAAGGATAGTTTGAATTCTTTCAGGATAAATTCTAATCCCATCTTTTGATATGATGTGGCCTAGAAGCTTTCCTTCCTTAAGGGAAAACAGGGACTTCTTAGGATTCAAGGAAATGCCATATTTCCTGCATGTCATGAAAATTTGCCTTAGATGTTTAAGGTGCTCTTGGTCAGATTTGGAGAAAGGGGTTAGGTCATCAAGGTAAACAACAAGGAAATCATGTATCTCCTTGGAAAATGCAATATCCATCGCCCTTTGAAAGGTGGCACCAGCGTTATTTAGCCCGAAACACATTTTAACATACTTAAATGTTCCCCATGGTGTGGTAAAGGTCGTCTTGTCTTGGTCATCCAGGTGAACAAGTATCTGATTGAATCCTGAAAATCCATCTAGTAAAGAAATACTAGATGATCCCACTACTCTTTGTAGGATATGGTCCATTTTGGGCAAAGGATAGTGGTCTTTCAGAGAGACCTAGTTTAAATTTCTCAAGTCTACACACAGTCTTATCTCTCCTGTTTTTTTTCTTGTGGGAACTAAATTGGATACCCATTCAGAGAATCTGATGGGTGCAATGATACCTACTTCAAACATTCTCTTTATTTCTTTTTCAATGAGGAGAAGAAGCATGGGGTTGATTCTTCTAAGTTTCTGTTTGAATGGTTTTTGATTTGGTTTTAAGGGAATGGTGTGTTGGATCACTGAGGTGTCATAGGACTTCAAGTCCTCATAACTCCAAGAAAATACATCTTGGAACTCTTTGAACAAATCCACATATTTTGGTTTTTGATCAGGGGGCTGATTTTTTGACAACTTAATCATTTTGGGCTGTTCTGCTGTCCCTATGTTGTGTTCTTCTATAGCAGCATTTAGAGGCTCCATTTTTGGTTTCTTGGGCACATCATTATCATCGAACATGTCTTCTAATGGAGTTAGTCCAACGGGCAAAAAGTTATCCTTTAGGTCAATGAACTCATCCTCTGCTCTGGTTGTTTCCTCTAAACACATTTGTTTCAGTTGTTCTATGTTTTTGTTGTAAAAAACAGTTGGGTTAAGGATTTGTTTAGCGCTTGTAGCTGTTATAGTCCGCTGATTTTCTTCTGTTAGCTCTTGGGAATCGTTCATGGCATCCATGTCAACATTTGTATTCGAAAATTCGCCCTCAAGAGTGAGGAAATTGTTAATCTGGGCATCATTTTGAAACACTTGCCAATCTTTAACATTGTTAGGGACCGAGGGTCTATGTTTTATCTCAGCAGTGAAATGGTGATTTGGTCCAAAGGGAAGCTTGCATGTGCTAGCAAAGATTGCTAGGCTGTGAGCATGAATATTATGGTCTCTTGAAATTTTGGCGAGCTTGGATTCATTGAAAGACTTGAGTATTTCTGTGGCAGCAGTCCTATAAGTTCTCATTCTATTGTCATTGGTAACAAAGTTACCTTTCATTTGTTGTACAATTAAATCAGAGTCACCTAGAATGGACACTTTTGTAGCTCCTATGGATTTGAGCAATTTAAGGCCTAAGAGGAGAGCTTCATACTCTGCCATGTTGTTAGTACATCTGAAAATTAATCTATAGGCATGGCCTTCTGCGTGATTATCATGTGTATTGTGAATCCATACCCCTGCCCTTGTTCCTAACTTATTGACAGAACCATCAAACTCTAAACACCATGTGATTTCTTGTTTGTGGCTTGTATTAAGAGTTTCAGTTATTTGAGGATTGGGTAGACTTACAATTTTCGTTTCGGGAGGTTCTTCTTGTTTGCTGGTTGCCTTGACTGTTGTGACAATTTCATGGGCATCGGCAACTGATTCCTCATTGATGCATGTTTCTTGCTCTAAAGCTAAAGGGTTCTCATCAGTTGGAGGGTTGATGTCATCATTGAATAAAATGAAAGAATCCATGTCAGAATGGATTGAGTAAAATGGAAAATTTTGGGGCTTTTCCTCACTACTTACCACATACTTCATCACTGTTTCCCTGTACATTCTCTTTGGTTTCCCAAAGACAGATATAGTGGCATAGGAGAGGTCAAGTTGAAGGGATCCTTGAAGTTTTTCTCCCCATGATCTTGATAGGAGCATGCCATATTTTTTGGGAATGTTAGCCACTACTACGTCCATTAGGATTTTCTTATTGGGAAATTGGACTAGAGACACGCAAAGGTCTTTGATTAAGCCTAAACACTTGACTTGACTTGAGTCAAAGGAGTATAGATCTTTATAGGGTCTTGTGACATCAAGGTTTAGTTTTTCCATTACAGCTTTGGGCATAAGGTTATGTGAGGCACCTGAGTCAAACATAGCATTATGCAAGATTTTTTCATGTATGTGCAGACTGACATAAAAGGGTGGAACAAGTCCATATGTTGATTTTCCGTTAAATTCCGGAACAAACAGCAGCTCAGGGGTATCATCTAAAACATTTACATCATCCCTGACCTCTGGTAGTTGAAGTGACCTTTGAATTTGTTGCCTATATACATCATGTTTGGCAAGTTTTGAGAGGGGAATGGATATCTTGAGTTTTCCAATTTTTGCTTCTAAGTTAAATGGTTTATCCAATGCAATCCTTGCATATGCAGTAGCCGATTTTTCCTTGTCAAGAGTGTTCTCGATGTTTTCTTTTTTAATGTCAGTGTTATGATGCATGATAGTTTGTGGTATTTCTGTTTTTGGCAAATTTTTTGGAGTGCCGTTCATATTTTCTTTTGAGGGAGAGGGAGATAGAGGCTGATCAATAGGAGGCTGAATGTCTGATATATCCTCTACAGTTACCTGATGCAGGTTTGGGACATCAATGTCAGCTGGTTCTGTTATGACAACATTGTCTTTAAATTTGTTGGGCTTTTTGCTATCCTTTGTTCTGCTAGGTGCAGGGACATTGATGGTCCTTGTTCTCAACTTATATTGTTTGTGCACCTCATACACAGCAGAATCATAACCTTGTTTAAAATAAAAAAACTCTCCCGACTTGGTCTAAAATTGTTTTACATCAGGGTAGTCTTGGTCTTCTCGGGTGAGAAAGATTTGCTATTCATTTTTTGAATCTATCAAGTTCATGTGAGTCTCATCTGCGGGCTCACTGGATGTGGATGCTTCCACATAGTTTTCTTGGAAAGGAGGTCTAATATCATGGTCGGGACTAGCCCTTCCAGCGTTTGTGGTCTGATTTTTTCTGAAGTTCGGGTTCCTTATGGTAATGGACTGTTGTCCTTCCCGCGATGATTTTCTCTCAACGCTCTCTACTCTATCTCCTAGCCTATGCATGTCGTTGATGATGGCATCTAGTTTTTGGTCTAAGGCTGAGGGTTCCTCCTTGAAGGTGGTTCGTCTCTCGGTCCTGGCTCTATTTCTTTTGGCAATCAAGTTTGCCTCCACACTAACACCAACATCTTGCATCTCTGCGAGGCTTTGAGGGGCTCTTTCCCTTAACTGATATGCCATTTCAGCATCGAAACCATCAGGGAATTTGTACAAAGCAAAATCAGGTGGCGGTCTTAAATTTTATGGTATTGCATTGTAGACATTATTAAACCTCACACAGTAGTCCAAGGCAACCTCTTGAGGTCCTCTTTTGATAGTATCATACTCAGATAATATGTGCAAGGGGTCTTTCTTTTTCTCCCATCTATTGATAAATGTCTGGTATAAGGCTTCTGGGTTTAGTATGGAGTTGGGTGTGAGCGCTCTAAACCAGGTCCTGACATCACCGGTCAAACTTTGGAAAAAAATCTTCATCATTACACTGTCATCATCAATCTCATAATTCTCAAAGTAATCCTGCATTTTCTTTGTATGCTGTAGGGCTGTGCAGGAATTTGTGCCATCAAAATAAGTAATTTTTGTCTGATAATCCTGAGGCATAGCCCCGGGAATAGCAGACAGCTGTAAGGGCGCATATCTATTAGCCATATTAACGGGGATAAGGGGAACAACAGGGATAAGTGGAACGACTGGAGTGACTGGGATGATAGGAGTAGTGGTGGTGGTATTTGCAGTAAATGGAGGTGTGGACACAGAGGTTGGGGAAATGGATGATGAACACATGGAAGAAGGGTTTGAACGAAACAAAACTTTAACAGGGGTCGAAAAACTACTAGGCTGAACTGTCTCAGGAATAATATCAGCGAAATCTTCTTGCTGCTCTTGTTTCCTAAGGATTTTGGGGATTATATTGGGGTTTTCAAAAATAGCTGGGGGATTCGGATCAGGATTTGATCTTGTATGACGCAAATGCTTCTTGGGAGCCAGCTTCTAACTTGTTTTTTGGAATTTTTCTAAGAACACAGATCAACCGGAATTTTTAGAGGTCGGTTTCTTCCTCTGTGGAGCTTCAGACTGATTTTGTGAGATTATTTGAGAAAGTCCCCAGCGGAGTCGCCATTATGTTATCACTCAGGTTGTCCCTAAGCTCCTGAAGGGATACGGCCGAGGTAACCACAAACCAATCTTTGGGTTGTAGGTTCTAGCCCACCTACAATCAGAGAGGGCTCTATCTTAATGATTTAGCTTTGTTGATGATGATTTTAGGCTAGCTATTGGGTTCAGTGAGTTTTGTTGGTGTTTGGGTGGAAGGTAGATGTAAGGAAGATAATTCCAAGCAAAGTGGCAAGGGATAGTGTGATAAGTTTCAAACCATTGGGCATGGAGTCATGGATTGAGGTTTGCTGTTGCATTTTCTTGGTCACAAGAGGATTATAGAGCGGGATAGCTACACGTGAAACAATATCAATTTTTGAATAGATGGGATGAAAGTCAGAGACGAAAGGAAATTAAGAATCTTTCATCTACTAACAGAGAAGGGAAATGAATGTATGATTATCTAGGAGCAATTAAGAATTCCTAACTAATCATTCATATGTGAAAGAAATAGTGTAAACATGATCATTTAAGTATGCATATTCATAACTATTCCTGGTGAAAACATATAGAAATCACAGAAATTGAGCATAGGGTGCTACCAAGCAAATCCTAAACTATTCTTCTTTTCTATAAATTCAGATGGTGTAACACAGATGGTAAAGCAAACATGAAGAAAAACTATAACAGAGTTAAGGAACACTTGTTGAGCCATGTACAAGCACAGGAATTCCACAGTCACTCTTTGGCCAATTAGACACAGCAGACAGTTTTCAGAATCCATGCATTTCAGCAGTCTTTGATTATAGAAATTACCACATTTATAGTGCGAGTTTCTGCTCAAGCAAAATATCAAACTAACAAAGATCAACCAACCAACCCCTACTACATTTTTTAGGGTGGTATATATAGGTAAAATATCTAAAAGTATTTATTACAACTAACCTAAATAGGTCTGCAAGAAAAAGCTTTCTGAAACCTAACTTATGCTGGAATTAAATGCAAGTAAGTCTTTTTTGGGCTGCACCAGAGGCAACTGGATTTAAAGTGAGTTGATGGGGTGTCCTCTGTGACTTGGTGCAGTGGTTCTGTAATAACTATACATTGAGTTCTGGTCCACTAATCTGACGTGAGTTTTAATGTGCAGTCAATTGTGCTGGTGAGCTTTGAATGGTTCATTAACTGCTTCCTGAATTTCAAGGTTTCTTTTTAATGCTTCATTCGCCTCGAGCCCTGAGAAGATCTCCGCTGATACACTTTGTCGCTACACTGATACTCTTTGACATGGTTCTTGGCTGCATATTTGCTCTAATATTCTTTAACCTCTGAATCGGGTCTCTCTCTGTCTTCTGATGCGTTCAAAATTGCAAAATGGGGCTTTTTCAGCCCTTTTCGGTGCAAAATTGGCTGAGGAATCAAAATATTCCCTAAAGATTCTCCAATATGGCCTATTTCCCGTAGCGATGCGCGATTAGCGCCATCGAAAACTGCCTCAGAAATTCGATCCGGGGCTCCGAAGCTTGACTTTTGTGCTTGCGCGTTTCATTTTTCAGTTGCTGACGTCAGCGGTACGACGAATGACGTCAGCAGTGGGACCCCTTGTACGGATGTGATGTCAGCATGCTAACGTCAGCAGGGTGACGTGGCAGTACGACAGGGTGATGACGTGGCGGGACACAGTGGCAGGGTGACGTGATCCAGGCGCAGGCAGGAAGGGGTGAGGTGGAGGCGACGTGGCGGGGTGACGCGGCGCTCTTGTTACGCGAGGGGAGGGTGGTTTTGGTATGCATCGGACCGCCTTTGGTATGGAGGTGGTTTTTGTCAAGGGCAGCCCGATGCAATGGGATGCTGCCAGCTATCCCTGTGTACGTCGGTAAAACCGTCGGACATCGGGTGCTAATGAACACTCACAAGAGGGCGCTCGATATGCATAAGAGCCGTCGAATCTGGGAGGGCTGATCTGACAGTGGTCAGGAGGAGAAGATGCACGAGGTTTAGTTAAGGTGTGTGCACGATAAACTTTAATATTTGCGGCCGCGGGTGGGTTTCAAACTTTAGAAAATGGTGTAATGTGTTTGGCGCATTGGTTATTTATTAATCAACTATTAATAAATTCCAAAAATGAAATGCGTGGGGGTTTGTGAATGCATTTAAATGGGGGTTTTTGTGTTTTGGAAGGAGTCCAAACACCTCGGAGGGGAAATTTATGCAGAGATGAGGGTTCTTACTAAGGTCCAAGTGACTTAGTAATTCCCAAGGAGATACTTATGGTTATGATTCAACCAGAGGAATGGGATATTTACATAGGGGAATTATTACCATAGTTCTGATAGGGGGAAGGGAAATAGATAGGGATTTACATAATAATGTCAGGAGTTAATATGAAAAATGACAAGAAAACGCTAAGTTTCAGAGGTCTTAGGCTTCAAAGGGGAGATAGAGCTTTGCAGAGAAAATATGTACCCTCCTTGGATAAAGCAGATCTTTATCAAGGCAAATGATAGGAAAATGATGAAACTAAGAGATATCAAGCAGATCTTGACCTCTTTAGGGGAAGTTAGTAAATGATTTCAGGAAGAGGAAGAAGGGAAAGTTAGTCATGCCTCTTTTGAAGTCCTTCAGATGGGAACTGCCTGCTAACTGTGATCTGGATAAATATAACACTTGAAAATGTGGAGTTGATCACAAATCACGATTCTGCAACCTCAAAATTACCTACCCAACCTACTTACCTAACATTTTTTCTTCTTTTTGGTTTGGGTGCACTTAGACTTGCAGACCCAGCTTTTCAACTTTTTCTTTTTCTGTCCTACTATCTACAAACTACCCTTATTTCTTCCAAGGGCCCAGATTAAGCAATTGGGCTCCTTTGATTCTCTGCCTATCTAAGAATCTGCCAAGATTAAGCTGTTTGGACAGATTATTTATTCTCTATATTCTAAAACAGGAAATTGAAACCTAGGGAGACCAAGATTAAGCTGTTTCGACCTCCCTTTAGCTGAAAATTCTACAAAAATGGAATAATTCTTCAAAATTGGAATGCAGAAGTTGCACTCTGAGCAGCACACTCTCATGGCCTCTTTCTCTGGTGACTGTTAGCAAATATGGAGCATTGCAGGATGCAAAGTATGACATATTTGGCCTGTAAAAATGTCAATCATGAAATATGAGTAACCTGCTGCAGCAGGAGGCTAACAGGAAGCACACAATGTATGTCACACATATAGTGACGATACCTCTTAAGTTTGTATGAACCCTGGGTTGATAAGTAAAGTCAGTAGCCTTGGGAGTTGAAACATTCTTTTTGCAATACCAAGGCTCATCACTGATAATTGAGTGAAAAGTAGGATAACAGTCAGTCAAATCGTGTTTTGACTTCCATACCTTAAGAAAATCAAGTAACTCTTCCCTTTATGCACAACAAAGCATTAACCTAGGGACTAATGCTTTTTTATGAGAGTTGGGCAATGTTATAACTCCTTTTGTCTGTTTCTGGGTGTGTTACCTTGGGAAATAGGCCTGTAGCTTAGGTCTTTCTTCCAACCAAAGTGTCCTTCTCCTTTGAGTTGATGAGGAGGTCATTTTGTTGTATAAAATATACTGAGAGCCTAGTGCTTGGAATTTTTATTCTTAACTTTCATATGATGTATGAGACTATTATTTTTTGTTAATGAGAAGTTTACCATTGATCTGCATCTGAGTTAGTTTTGGAAGGTTGAAACCATTGGGTTTGGGCCCAACTCAGAGGCTTTACTCCCTCTCTTGTATTTCCTTCTTGTTCTTGTTTCAAAGCATTGCAACCCTTCTCTTGTTACAGTAGATATTTTATCATAAAAACTTGTAATCGCAGTCCTTCCTATCAGCTCTCTTGTGGGAAGAGTGTTTGGAAAGGTCTACAAGAACAACTCAAAAATATTTGTTTATAATTTCATGGAAATGGATAGATGATAGTTTTTCTTCTTATTTTCTGCATTTTAGGAGTTAGTGTCATTAACTTGAGTGATTAGAGTAGTTTTGTGAGATATAATAGATCTTAATCAAATTCAACTCATTTTTTCCATAATAATTTGTCTCACTGCATTATTGATCAGTTGATGCATGTATCTGGCTAGCTATAGGGACTATGCTAATCTACAGGGGTGGGCACACCTTTCCACATCCACCTAGGCCTTTCCATTTTCCTCTTAGGTACCTCATCTTGTTTCCAAATGTTTTCTCTGAATTTATTCTGTTAAGGCAAATGAAGGACACCATGGGCATCAACTTTGGTGCAAGATAGACCTTCGAGGGGTACTAGGCTTGGAAAAGGGGCTCCCACACCCTTAATTCATCACCTTATACCTTCATCCAAATCTATCCACCTATAATACACCACTTACATCCTTAAAATTTTCTAGGAACCCATCCTGGAGCAAAACAGGGCCTCCTGTAGCAGCCCTATAGCTTTGATTTCTTCAACTAGATTTGCTCCATACTTGGACTCTGGCCTAGTTAAGTTGAATAAAAGATCCCATATTGTGATTTGATAATTAGGTAAGGCCTTAGTACCACTCCAACCTCATCCTTCCATCACTGCAACCATCAGATAGAAAAACAAATTTAGATTATTTTTTTTCATAGCCATTTTAAAGATGGGATTTCTCAATTTCAACAAGTGTGGGTAGATAAATGATGCATGCAAGGTAGGTTATTGATTTGGATCAACTTTTCAAGTATAGTGACATGAGTTATTTATGCAAATAGATTATTTTTTTTCCTTATGCAATTTCAATTAGCTTTTACATTTGATGAATGGTAAGCAAAGTAGTGTGATTTATTTCTGCCACCAAATTAGCCTATTTTCCCTTATGAAATTTCAATTAGAATTTACATTTGATGATTGGTATTTTCACCTTGGTAGTAGAATCATGTTCATTTATTCTTTCACAAGAGGTTTTCACTACAATTAGTTGGAAGAATGGTCTCTGAATACCCTGATATGATTTCATGAATAAGAGTGATATGAGTAGAACCTAACCTACTATGCATATAACAATGTAACCTCTAAGTTTGTATGAACCCAAGGTTGGTAATTAAAGCTAAGAAGCCCTTAGGAGTTGCAACATCCTTGGCGAAATACCATAGCTCATCACTTTTTTTTGTGCTGTTGTCGGGGAGGTGTCTAAGTAGGTGTTTTTTCTGCTTAAGAATTGCTTGCTATTTTATGTTTTGCATTAGTCTTATTACTTTGAAGAAAAAAGTGGAAAATTCAAAAAGAAAACTTGTTCTTTCATGCCTCATAGGAGTAGGGATAACCAAGGGAAATTATTTCCAAAACCCCCCACCTCCTCAAACAATCAACCTTCATTCTTCTTCGGTGACTGTGAGCTTCTCTCTTTGACTACAGGGGAGTTGGAAAACCATTTCAGAGAGCCACCCGAAATTTTTGAAGAACCTATAGGAGAAGAAGAACCTATCTCACCTACCCAAACTATGGATGAAAACCAGAATAATGGGATTTTCCCTATCAAAGAAACCAATAGAGAGAGTAGAATGAAAAATGTAAGCCTCGTTGCCCTTCCACATTTCCATGGCCTAACCTTTGAATATATTGACATATTCATGTTTGAGTTTATTGTTTTCTATAGGAACTATGACTATTCCTATGATGAGCAGAAGCTAAAGTTGTTTCCTTCTACCCTCAAAGATGCATCCTTGCACTGGTCTATGAGTCTACCTGGAGGCAACATCACTACCTTGTCCCAAATGCAACAAGCCTTCAATGACAAATACTAGGATTACTGCAGGTCCAAAGAAACAAACGAGGAAATATTTAGAATGACCCTTGGAACTGATGAATATTTGGGGGACTATGAGGAAAGGTTTCAACTCAATTATAGAAGGACCAACTGTACCCTTGATCCTAAGTCACTCAAGCTATTTCTTCTCCGAGGGATCAGGGAAGATGTAATGGAAACCCTCAACATGCTATCTAGAGGATATATCTACCAACTTCCTTATGATGACATCAAAACTGTATTCAAGAATCACTCTAGGGATGCTAGGAAGAAGGGTAGGTCTAGCCAAAGCATGGTCAGTTCCTCTCCCTCCACAACAACCATGAAGCATGAGATAGGAAGTATGTTGGGAGATTTTAAGAGCGAAATACTGCATACTTTTTCCTTGCAGATGGATACTATGAAATTCAAAAGAAAGCAAGAGGAAGAAGAGAGGGCACTAGCTATCTTTTGCCCTAGGTGTACTAAAAGACATCCTAAGAAGGAATGCCCATTGAATATCATAGAAGTCTACTTAGTCTATGATGAGAATAATGCAATAGATAAATGTCCCTATTTTCCAGGTCTAAAGTTTGTATACCAAGGAGGGTTATAAGGTGGGTATGAGAAGTTGTGTTTCATTAACCAAAGTATACTCCCAAGTCCTCGACCATATCAATAAAGGCATGCAAGGTGCACATTATCCTCACTAAAATCTAAACCAAAATTTACCTTTCTATCCTTGGTACCTATTTTGGGAAGTTTTGGTGTCTACAGATAAACGCTAAACCCCTAGACTAGTAGTTAAGTCTAGAACAACAATGCAAAGAATTCTCTACTTTTCCTATGACCAATAGATTAAATAAGAGGCAAAGAAGCCTACCTGTAGCCTTCACTTGCTCCTTATCTCCCTTGACCAATTCTGTCGCTCCTCTCCGTACTTAATCTGCTTGAAGAGTACCTGCACATAGACAAAAGACAACAACTGATCAAAGCATATGATAATGATCTATTGATTAAACATAGCATGGAATCAAGTACATGATACACATATGAAAGCATAATAGATCAACACAAGCATATGGAAAAAGCTTTGAACACTTTATCAGTAAAAGGAAGAGTTACAACCCATTTCTCAATTCAGCATCACTCCTCCATTTCAATCCCATCCTATCCTCATAATAAGCAAGACATTTTGACATCATTACAATACTTGAAATCAACTCAAGTCTCATACTAACAACATCTCCCTATAATTCAACAATTTTCAGCCCCTGATCACTTAGATGAGTGGTCTTTTTATAGGTGAATGAAGGAAGTTATGCCATAAATGGTGATAATGAATGCCCTCCCAAACTTAGAATTTGGTTCCATGGAGGAAGGGATAAGGGATTAATGTTCCTTAACTCCCTTCCTCATCCAAATACGAGCTCAAAGGAGTAGATAGCCTTGAGAAACTTCTAGAGGCATCCAATGGATAGGGACTCTTTCAAACCCTCATGGAAATTTGCTCAAATTCGCCCAGTGCTGGCCAAAGAGGGATCAAGTGTGCTGGATAACACCCTACCAATGTATGGTCTGCATTGCAGCACACCCTAATGAAGGCCTGCCTACGCTGATCTTCTAGAGGCAGTTTTTGGATGAATCTAGTAATGAAACTTCTTGGGAAGCTAGGCATTCTGATGGTTGACTTCTTTAGGGCATGTAACAACTAAATTAGGTTTTTATGAGCCCTAATAGTACTGATCTATAAGTTGGGGTTGATGTGCCCAAATGGATTTGTAACAGTGTCCCCCTAAAACATGAAGTCGTAAATATGTATGTCGAGTGAAATGCTTTATCATGTGGAGAGGAGGTTTCGAAGTGGAAGGTGACCTGCATCAATTACAATACATATTTCATGATAATTTGATTTTTTCTCATGAACTCACTGAGGGAAGGCATACCCATGCTCAGCTTATAAACTTTCATTACATGTATAAATATAGTCGTCTACAGATATAGACCCATGAATGGATGACCATGAATGTAAGGCCATTGTACATTTGATTTAGTACTCCTGAAAATATCGTAGCCCAGATGGATGAAACTAGATCCGAGGTATTCAATCTCATTCAATCTTTCGCTGAAATACAAGTCTAACCATGTGAATAGATGTTTTGAAGTCGAACATGGGAAGACATCGTCTGATTACTAGCCAATGATGTAAGGCATTAACAAACGTGAGAGGAATCACCAATAATTATAATGATCCTCAAGGTACTACAATAAATTTCGCATGGTGTGAATAAATGATTTGATGTCGAACACCAGACAAAGTCTTTCGGTCGAAGGCTAGTGATGTCAACCTATCACCAGAATCGATAAACCTGCCATTGATGTATGCAAGCCTCAAGGTATTGAAGGGGTGTTTCTAAGTGAACTTCTTGGATAATGTGTTGATTTCGACAAGAAGTGACTCATCACAGGAGGGCCTTGATGTATCCCACATCAACAACATGAAACGAGGTAAATGATTTTGGAGATGAAAAATCAAATGAAAACACAAGGTTTAGGAATGGCGGTCATGAAAATGAAGGTATATGGTATTGCAAAGGATGAAGTTTGAACTAAATGACTTCTCTTGAACATGTCGGCGACAATAAGATGAATTGGTAGCATTGACCCAAAAAAAAGTAATGGATGGTATGATAGACCAACGATGTGATAACCATCAAGCTAAATGACCCAACCCACATAGTCACAGTGATGAGGTGAAAGTGTCATGTTCAAGAGCGACTTGCAACCATAAAGTTTTCTCGGCTTTTTCTATTTTCCCAAGTCATTGCTGACTAGTACCTCTTTATTTTTATCAAGCTTGAGGAGGATAACATATGATTTTTGTATAATTCCCCCCTTCGGGTGAATCCATCGCTATTTGATGCTTTAACGAGTCTAGCGAAGGTGAAACTCGATCTTGTCTAGATGGACAAGTTTGTCGCTATTTGATGTTTTTAATGAGTTTAATGACAAAGATAACTTAGTCCTTTTCATTTTTAGGGAGTTTGAAAAGGGATGAAAAGGAAGCTCAAAAAGTTCTTTTTCGTAGATTAATCTCTCAAGTCCAAAAAATCATAAAATAATACAAGAGAGATATCGTTTCCTATCCTTTAACAAACTGTAAAAGACAAGCACTCGAAAATATTTTCATGTTTAGAGAGTCCGAAAAGAGCTTAAAGAGGACTCCATTTTGAGGAACGAGTGGTGTCTAGGATAGCAACTGGTTCCGGTGATGTTGTAACTTCTCAAAACATGTTGATTTATGTGAAGAGGCTAGCTAACAAGACCACTCATTGGAATTGTTCCTCAAAAAAGGGTAAAACAACCAAGTGAAAGCGTATGATCGACCAAGCAAATAGTGGTGATGGAATAAAACAACCAAGGCTTATCTGATAGAAAAGGCTGATAGAATGGCAATCACAATGGTTAAAATGAAAATGGGTTCATTTTTACACAAGCTTGAACCATAGGGAACTATGCTTGGATTTAGTTTCAGTTTATACAAGCTTGAAATGAAAAACTATGCTTTAATTCAATTTCATGTTTACACAAGCTTGAAATGAAAAAACTATGCTTGAGATTGGTTTACATGCCCCCAGCATGATGAAAGGGAGAGTCTCCTGTAACCAGATGGAAGTCATTGTGGTTAAGCATGATGAGTATCCAACACCTTTTTGGCTTCGTCCAGATAGGGACAAAGGTGAATGGAGTGATTCCCTTCACATAACCTATAGGGAAACTTAACTTTACCACTATGTGAATGCCTCCCAAGCTTCATTACATTCACCTAAGTAGACTGCTCATGGCTATCAGGTGGATGGAATGAAGGTTCCTTTACGAGATCAAATGAAAGACTCAACTTGGAACTTGGGACCTTGTTTCATTTTTTAATGAGCTTGACACAAGACAAGGAACCCTTCTTAGGTTCCTTGTTTCATTTTTTAACGAGCTTGACACAAGACAAGGAACTATGCTCATGAAATATTTCATTTTTTAACGAGGTTGACACAGTAAAAGAACTATCCTCATATCCTTGGTTTATTTTTTTAACGAGGTTGACACAGTAAAAGAACTATCCTTGTATTCCTTGTTTCATTGTTTAACAAGGTTGACAAAAGACAAGGAACTATCCTCATAGATCCTTGTTTCATGACTCATAAGATGTCATGAAGGAGAGATCTGGTTCCAATGCCCCCAGTACATGTTGTACAACATCACTGAATTGATCGTTAGTTGATGTAGGTACGGAACGGCTTGCCACATAATTAACCTGTGGGAGAGATGATACCATTGGTACAAAAGGACCAATTAGGGAAGATGGTTGACTGGAAGCCATATTTGGACCAGGAGATGAAAGCTGGTCAACGGTGACAATTTCGCCTTCATGTGGGAAACAAATCACTCGAAAGAGTGTTGAAACAATAGCTCCCATATCATAAACATAGTCACGCTAAGTTGTGATCTAAAGGGCCTGGGACTACCATCACATTCAGATAAATAATTTTTCCTCCCAGAGTAATAGGTAATTGAGGGAGGATCCCTAATGGTTGATTGGTTCCTCTATTAAACCCCAACAAATTCTGGGTAACAAGCACAAGCGGTGGTGAACCAAGCAGTTGCCAAGTAGTTGAGGAAAGGATACTCATTGATGCACCTTCATCTATAATAGTGCCAGATACAATCATATTACAAACCTGTGCTATGATCTGGAAAGGCACATAAGAAGGAAGGCGGAATCTTGCCAGTCGATTCCAATCAAAGTGACTAGACTACTTGGAGGGGGTGCTGTAGAAATGGGAGAATTAACCCCTTGAGTTACGAGAGCGGGAGGATTGTCCTCCTATCTTGATAGAATAGGTGGATTTCCCCCAAGCTCATTTGAATCTAAAGAAACAAAAAGAACTTGAGTGGTATCATATTCACACTCTTCAGGAAAGGTACAATTTACTGAAGGTGAAATCGGGTCAATTGTTACCTCGACCTGCTGATTTGGGTCGGGTATAGACTCATAGGATTCACTTTCAGAGAGAGTGGGTTTGATCGACGGTTGATTTTGATCAGTCAAGTCATCAACTAGTGAAGGATTAAGGGATAGTTTCCTATAACCAGATGGAAGTCGCTGCAGTGAAGTAGGACAATTATCCAACACCTTCTTGGCTTCATCCAGATAGGGAAAAAGGTGAATGGGGTGATTCCCTTCACATAACCTATAGGGAAACTTAACTTTATCGTTGTTTCCATGAACTTTATTACCACTAGTTGATGGTGTGTCACCAACATGATCTCCAGAGGTTGATGACACAGGATGATGTGAATAAGAAGACCATTCTTCTAAGATCTGAGGAATATCAGGACAATTTCGAAGAAGATGGTCTCTTGCACAAAGTTTGCATGGATATCGAATTTTGTGAGGCTTGATGGACAGTTTCTCATAAGATGTTGCATTCAAAGCAATGGTTGCTTGACTGCCCTTCTACGGAGAAATCACGACATTTTGAAACAAGAAGGTCAAAAACAACCATAATGGCAAGCCAATGGTAAATCCTGGAAGGGACAATGTAGCCATATAAGGAGCACCAATATTTCCAAAAGGAGGAAAGGACTAGGATTCCCATCAAAAGAAATTCCTTGATTGGTGAACTCCGGATTTGTCGCCATATATTTCAACCTAA
The DNA here is from genome assembly GCA_000404065.3 of Pinus taeda. Classification (NCBI taxonomy): domain Eukaryota; kingdom Viridiplantae; phylum Streptophyta; class Pinopsida; order Pinales; family Pinaceae; genus Pinus; species Pinus taeda. The sequence goes on along the minus strand of APFE030127721.1, from coordinate 288,434 downwards.
TATCAACTAAGGAACGAGCGAGGAGGATGTTATCTATGGTCAATTAATTTTATTTTAATCAAAGTAACATAACAAAACAAAAGAGGGATAATCTAGGCAAAAAGGTTTACCAAGTAGCTGTGAATTGTAGAATACCTCCTGGTGAACCAAGAAGTACATGCAGGCAATCTCCTCGAATGCTATGTTCAGTGTATCACAGTGTACAAGGAGGCCGACTCGGTTACCTAAGGATGGATAGAAACCTAGTGTTGTCGTCCTATATATACCCAAAGGTACATGGAGGCCCAATCCATATAAGAATTGTCTAATGCAAAACCACACAGTGAGAGCATTCCCATATACTTTACGTATTGTAACATTGCCCTTTATACCCAAAGGTACATGGATGAGCTACGATATACTCACGTATGTGGAATGAGGTATCACACTCGAGATGTATTGCAGACAAATTAGCGACATCTACTTTGTTTTACAACACCGGAACACGTCTCTAGCCTAGAACCACTAAATGTATTTCGTTAGGTGACAATGCTCCATTAGGTAAATTTAGATAAATTTTAAGTTGATATTCTTTAGAATTTTCCTTTCAAGGTTCACCACGTGATGTATGTTTGTAATTCCTAAATGAAACTAATATGATAAGCATTCTTTCTATTCAATTTAACAATGAAAATCCTTAGCTAGTAGGGATAGAGCAATCAGATCTTTGACAAAGAGCAAAGAGCACATCTAATGCAATTTTCCTAGCTATTCCTTTCAAGCATTCACAAACTTTTTCAATGCAACATGCATGCATTTCTTTTCGATTTCCCTTATTGTGAATGAACAAAAAGGAAAACTAATGCACAATCGATCAAAAACTCTTTTCATAAAAAAGACGATTTTGCGACAATTTCTCTTCAAGGAAAGGAAGACTTTACAATACTTTCATTTTCAAAGAAATGAGGAATTACGACACTTTCAACAAAAAGAATAATCATTTGCACACATTAATCAATCGATCTTTCATGAATGAAGACTTGATTACAATTCAATTTTCGAAGGAAAAGACAATTTTACGACACTTTCGCTAAAGATCAATTGATCTAAAACTAACTTTTGACTATAGATTGAAAATGACAAAGTAAATACATAAGAAACATTTATCTATCCTAGTCTAAGTATGACTAGTTAAGGAGATGAAAAGACTATTTTTAGAGATAAGACATCACTGGTATTCAACAAGCAAGCAATCGGAAGAATTTTGGCAAAAACTCAATCCAAAGTTGGGAATTTAACCTAAGGTTGACCAACGCAGGTCAAAGAGGGGCTACCTACATTGATCAGTGTAGGTCAAAGAGGGCTTAACTGCGTTGATTTTAGTAATCTCAAGTTAATTAATGCAGGTCAAAGAAGGCCTAATTGCGCTGTAGAGCACTGTCTCTAAGGCTAGCCTGCACTGATTCCTGTGAGGCCACTCAAGAGTCATCTAAGCTCAAATTTTGATCAAAATTCAATGCAAAAGGCTGAATTACAACAAGTAAAGTATGTCAAGGTGTCTAAAGAGGTTGATAAGCTACTAAGATGGATGATCGCTCCCCAGTGGAGTCGCCAATTTTTTTTGGGAAGTTTTAGTGTCTACGGATAAATGATTAAACCCCTAGACTAGTAGTTAAGTCTAGAACAATAGTGCAAAGCATTATCTACTTTTCCTATGACCAATAGATTAAATAAGAGGCAAAGAAGCCTACCTATAACCTTCACTTGATCCTTATCTCCCTTGACCAATTCTATCACTCCTCTCCATACTTAATCCGCTTGAAGAGTACTTGCACATAGACAAAAGACAACAACCGATCAAAGCATATGTTAATGATCTATTGATTAAACATAGCATGGAATCAAGTACATGATACACATATGAAAGAATAAATGAATAACACAAGCATATGGAAAAAGCTTTGAACACTTTATTAGTAAAAGGAAGAGTTACAACCCATTGCTTGATTCAACATCAATCCTCCAGTTCAATCCCATCCTTTCCTCATAACAAGCAAGACATTTTGACATCATTACAATACTTGAAATCAACTCAAGTCTCATACTAACAGCATCTCCCTATAATTACACAGTTTCCAGACCCTGATCGCTTAGATGAGTGGTCTTTTTATAGGTGAATGAAGGAAGTTATGCCATAAATGGTGATAATGAATGCCCTCCCAAACTTAGAATTTAGTTCCATGGAGGAAGGGATAAGGGATTGATGTTCATTAATTCCCTTCCTCATCCAAATACGAACTCAAAGGAGTAGATATAATTGAGAGACTTCTAGAGGCATCCAATGGATAAGGAATCTTTCAAACCCTCATCAAAATTCGCTCAAATTCACCCAGCGCAAGCCAAAGAGGGCTCAAGTGCACTGCATAGCACCCTACCAGTGTATGGTCTACATTGCAGCACACCCTAATGAAGGCCTGCCTGCACTGATCTTCTTAGAGGCGGTTTCTGGATGATTTGAGTCATGAAACTTCTTGGGAAGCTAGGAATTCTGATAATTGACTTCTTTAGGGCATGTAACGACTAAATTAGGTTTTGATGAGCCCTAATAATACTGATCTATAAGTTGGGGTTGATGTGCCCAAATGGATCTGTAACAGTACCCTTCTACTCATCTATCATGGTCCACACCTCCTCCTTGGTCTTATACTTCTATTGTAGCGGCTACAACCACCCTCCAAAATTTTTCCTTAGCTTCGTTTTGGAGCCTCCCTACCAACCATCCTCAGCAGCATGTCTTGCACTATCAAGTACATGAGCTTCAGTGGTTTTCTAGTAGCATGACAACCTATGCATGATAACTTGTTTCACTCCCCTCACAGGGTGCTTCGCCGAAGTTGGTCTAGCTACTGGCTTAGAAACTCCCTCAAGAATTTACGCAATTCTGGAGGTGAACCAGTCTTCCCTCCAGAAATTGTGCAAATCTGACTGTAGTCAGCTGGGCTAAGAAATTTCGCAATCCTTTCAGTCAACCTTCCTAGTGAAAACTGCTCAGTCTGACCAAACATGACTGCTTAGCCTAGAAATTACGTAATTATGGGCACCAGTGATCCGGATTTAAACAGGAACGCAACAAGTTACAGAGATAACCATATACACAAATATGCAGCGGAAATAATACTTCATTTCATCAATGGAAAATACTGAACTATGCTTACAATCAGAAATGGAAATAAACTAGCTAGGGCGATGATAGCTATCTCTGAGAAGAGATGTGGGGCTACATGTCTCTGAACTGTTGCGAACTTGTGTTACAATGAGGCTCGAAGGCCTATTTATTATTGAGAAACAATGGAAAACCCTTCACATTCCAAAACCGACCCTTAGAAGATGAAACGCCAAATTGTGGGCCCCGTTTTGGGTAAATTGGTACATCAATTTCCCGGGGTCGTAACTTTGGCATACGATCTCCGTTTGACGCGTATGATAGCTCGTTAGAAAGATCTATCCGAGAACTACCACTTTGGGAAGGCAACATCGGTCCATGGACCCATGTTGCCCCCAGATTTCCCAAAAAACGTCGTTTAGGGCCTCAAAACGGCTCCGGAAGTTCAGGACCCGAAAAACTGCTAAAAATAGTAAACTGTGCTATAATTAAGGAAACTGAAAAACTGAAAGAGACAGTTGTGGGGGTCCAAATGTGATAGGTGGGTGGCCACCAACATCCACCTGGATCAGTGTAAGCACTCCTAGATTGCAAGTCTGGGGTTGGAGATGTATGAAGGTCAATATTGAGGCTTTTGTGGCCTCCCATCAACCTAAAATGGTTGAAAAAAGTAATTTCCAACGACTTGGAAATTACTTTCAGAATTCTAGGTGAAACTTGCTAGGGTAAATTCACCTAGAAATATCCATATTTAGATTTATGCTTTAAATGTGGCTGGAAATTATTTAAAATTCAAGTAAATGCAGAATTTAATTACACTAGAGTAAATAAAAGAGGTTTGGTGATATAATAACTCATTTGTATGGCTGAAACCTCTCTTGTATTGCAGATACAATTTGTTACAGAGAAATTCTTCAGATCTGCAAGACAAATCAGCTAGATGCAAGTGTAAAATATAATTGACATGATACTCGTATCTATTTTTGGTTTGATTTAACAAGTTGTGCAATTTTCCACAAGGAAATGCTTGCTAATTAAGATAAATAATTAAAAATTAGCAAGTTAATTTTACTTAAACTAATTGAAAAAAATAAAAAGGCTTTATAATTTTAATAAGAAGTGGTTGCGAATTATAGTTGTGCCTTTGCTTACCTAACTCTTGTTGGAGCGTGAAATTGACACCCTCTTAAGTCGATATAGCTTGCTAAAATCAAATGAGTAGGTTTGTTCTTGTATAGAAATCGCCCCCTCTATTGACTTGTAATCTTCACATTGAAGGTCAAGGAAGGATGAAATAGCCTGTCTGACCTCGTAGGCTATATTCCTGATAAAGGGGTAAAGACCCAATTTTTCCCAATTTGGGGCAAAAGTTGGGTTGACTTGGGCAAAGTAACCCAAAACAGGTGTTGCACCCACAACCCCTTACATCTTGAAGCCCATGGAGGAATCTATAAATAGAGACGAGTTGAGATAAAATCGTCAACCTCTTGTGGATCAATTCATTTGTTTTCTTGAGCTTAGCTCTAAGGGTTTTAAGGCTCCTTTTCTCCAATCAATTTTGGTGGTGAACGATTCCACCATAGTTGATAAACTCATTTTCGCTTTTTTTCTATCTTCTACTTGTTCTGGCTCAAGATTGTTGAGGGAAGTTTTCCGGTTTGATACAATGGGGAAAATAGAGAACAACAACTATAGTCACACATCATCCATAATGAACACGAGAATATCAGTTTCAAATGAGTGATCCTAACATTTTTGCTATAAATTTTTTTTTTATGAAGTTTCAAATGATGAAATTTTGATCATACTGTAGAGATATATTTGGGTACTTTGATAAAAATTTCAAATTTTGGTTCATTATACTCTTGGAGATATACCTTATAGAAGTTAATATTTGTGGATGGTCTTGAAACTGTTTTCAAATGAGTGACCTTGGAATTTTCCCTATAACTTTTTCTTTGGGACATTTAGATTGTGAAATTTTTAGAGATCTGAGGAGACATATCAAGGTAGCTCAAGTAAAAAATTTCAAATTTAGATTTAAAAAATTGGACACATGCATGTTTTTACAACTTTGCTCTTGGGAAGAGATCAAAAACCAACAAGCTTTGGGGAAGTTACCATAACTTGGCACATCAAATTTTGGTTAGACCTGTGGAATTGTAGAGAAGACATATCATAGTACTAAGGGCCAAAATTTTAGATTTAAAAGGGTGCAAATTTTAAAGATATATCAGGACAACCATCTAGATAGTTTATGAATTAGGGTTTTCAAAGGTATGTAACTTACAATTGTCATAACTTTTGATTGGAAGATATGTTTTTTGATGATTCAAAATTTGTGATAAAGAGGAAATAGAGGAGTATTATTATTTACTCACATTGCTCTTAAGGGTGCTTCAAAAGTACTTCCCCAGTTAAACCTCTAAAAACCTCATCCATGACTCATGAAGGAATGGAAGAAATGTTGTAGTGTGTATCCAAGTTGAAGAGTCAAGGAATAAATGAATAAGAAGATGAAATAGTTGGACCAAAATATGGATGGAATGAAACAAAATATCAAAGAAGCTGTAAATGAGAGGCTCCTTGAAATTGATAATGTGTTTGAAGGAACTCATGAAAAGAAGCTAGTATTCAAGTTGAACAACTTGCCAATAATAAGATTTTTTCAAGTGGATTTAACTCCAGTTGTGGAGCAACTCATGGATGGTTTATGTAATGTCCCCTATGGATTGATTTCCCATGGGAGGACAGAGTAGCCTATCCAAATCCCATAGGCTATAGTCATTGATAAAGGGGAAAACTTGATTATCCAATGTTTGGGGCAACATTGGGTAAATTTTAGGATAGCTGGGGCAAAAATCCCAAATTGGGGGTTGCACTTACAACCCCTAACATTTGAGAAAACCCCATGAGGAAGCCTATAAATAAAGGAGAGTTGAAATCACTTTTCATCATCGATTTGGATCGGAATATCTCTGATTTTCTTGAGCCTAGGGCGCTAAGGGTTTTAGGACCCCTTCTTGATTAGTTTTTGTGGAGGTGATCCCACCCTACCTAGACACCCTTAGTTCATGTTGGGGCACTGTTGACTGCTGGAGTAGCACCTGACGATTATTTGACGACTCCATGCCCAAGGATGATCCAGAGGACACTTGTACCATCAGATGTCATCAGTCA
>APFE030127721.1:267276-282092 GCA_000404065.3 Pinus taeda | reverse complement strand
GTGTTTTCAAGCGACAGGTTTGCCAGCTCTGTTGGAGGGCGAGGACTTCTTCGGCGGGAATAGTCACCTCCCAGGATACCAAGGATCCCACATGCTGTTCAAGCCATCAAGCTCTTAAGACACCAAAAGGAGATTTACTCAAGAGGGAAGTATCTTGATCTCTTAGCTTCGTTTCTATTTTGAAAGTCAAAGCAAATTTTCTCTTTTCATTTAAATCATTCGTTTCCATTTTGAACATAAAAAGAAATACAAACAAAAATATTTTCATTTCTGAAATAACAACGTTTTAAGGCACTGGTCATTTGTGTGGTACATGCTCATCGTATGGTTAATGGCTATTGTTTATATTTCGTTTTGATTTTAGATCTCAGATTGACAATCTCATTTAACTCAAATAATTCTCCTAGAACTTTACATCTTAGCTTTAGGCTTAACTTTCCATTTAGGGACCACCCCCCTTAGCTAGCCTAGGAGATAGCTAAAACGGAGAGAGTTGGGATCAGTGTGACAAGCCCCTTCTCTGAGTTCCCTGCCACCAACCACACCTTGTGGGGTTGAAGGCTTTTCTCGCTAACTGGTAGGTAGGTGCGGGCGGCAGGGTCAACATACAACAACACTGGAGCATCTCTGGTCTGGTTTGGAGAACTATCTAATTATTAATCTATCTAAGAAGAATTTGCTCTAGCACTCCTAAAGACTTAACTCTGTTACTGAGACCTTTTTGTGAAAGTCTATTGAAAACAACATTTGGAAGTATACAAGTTCTTACGATTGGCTACAACATGTCTTTCCTAGATCCCCATTTGAGTGTGTTAGCAGAATCGAGATTAATCGTCATTGTTTAAGGTCCAAGGAAGTAATTTGAAGCTCTAATCCCATCTGAGAAATTCTGGGCCGTAGGGCTGCAGGCCAATATTTTAGTGGCGACAAAGGTGTTTCAGGGTATGGATTGAGTGCTAGATTGCTCCTTGAAGCGGTTTGAAGACAATCTAAGGAAGCAACTTGCGAACTAAAGAAGTAGCGATATAGAATGCCATTGTTATTCCTCAGATAGCCAGTGCAATAAAGGTTTTTTCCTTCACAGTGGAAGCTTGGAGCAAGGGTAACTGAACCGATAAACTGAGTTAGATATTTAGTTTAGTAGCTACAACATTGAGCTAGTTTCAATTAGAATTTTCATCTACTGAATTTTATATTGAAATGAGAGTGTATTGGTGGATTTTTTGGTGAAGTGGATCTATTGTTCTTGGCGCAGTCAACCTTAACTCATTGTGATTGTTGAAGTGTCATATCTTTGCTGCATATCTTATTATGTTGTTCAAATGAATGGACGTATGTACACTGTTATTGTTATATATATATATATATATATACATATATTGAAGAAACCCTAGCCAAAATAGAAACCCTAAGGGCAAAAATATCCCCTTGGAGTATTATAGTTTCCTAAGGAAGTGAACCTTCTTGAGGTTGAATTAAAAAAGTTTGATGGCACAAAGGTCTTTACTTGGGTCCACCAATTGGAGCAATATTTTGAATTGCATATTATTATGGATGATAAGCAAAGGATTCACATAACAACTTTGAACATTGTGATAAAAACCAGTGTTCCACAAGGACACCTAGGACGGTGGGACGTCTGGGGAAATGTTTCCCCAGTGCGGGGGATGTGTTTCCCCAGTGCGGGGGATGTGTTTCCCCAAAAGGGGTGCTTGTGGATGCCCCCCCAAAAAGGGCTAGGTTTCCCCTCTTAATTTTGCTAGAAAACAATAATTTATGAGTGGGGAAGCTTAATATTCAACCCAAGGGCCCTACTATTGCCATGTAATTAATGGTAATGTTAAATTCTTAAAGTAATAGTGACATTCTCCTTTATCCTTCATTTTCATCCTTTTACTTAAATTTTTATGTTACCATTAATTGACTTAGGATGTTTGAGAGTGCTTCTGACCTCATTGGATTTCATATGGAGAAAGTAGAATTTTAGATCCCACTCAAAATTTCATTAAGCTTAACAATTTTAAGGGTTTCAGGATTAGGGGGTATAAGGGTTTGAAACTAGCATTTAATCAAGAGCACCAAGCCCACAAGCACACCTTTTGAGGGGGACATGCGTCCCTTAATTTTGTCTAGTAACCGTTGAAACTATTTTTTTTTTTGAAATAAAAAAACAAAAATAAAAAAATAATATTAGAACTAAAAGGAAAAATACATAACAAATATCAAAACCTAAACTAATTGCAGTCCCTAACTCACCATTCAACTAATCAAGCTTACCTCTACTTGGATTACCTTGCGACACTATTTGGCTTACCTGTTATCTGTTGCCTCATCTCCCTTGTAGCACTCCAATGTTCATTGTCCATTTTTAATTTTAAGTTTTAACTTTCGAGTCTGGACTCTAGATATGGATGACCTTAGATTGATTCTTTGACTCGTCATTCTTTACTATTTTTGAGTTATAGTTATATCAATTTACTATTCTAGTATTTAGACTTCAATATCTACTTTAGTCTATTTTGCTTAGTACTAATTAGATTCTAGAATGATGAATGATGAATTTAAATTTTACATTAGTTTGGAATCTGGAATGATATATATATACAACTTGACGTCCCTTTGCCCCCCCTAAATTTCTCGAAAATTTAAGGGCACTCCGACACACCCCTGTGCGTCTCCTTGCACCTGCGTCCCCTTGTCTCAATGTCTTGGTGGAACATTGATAAAAACATAATTATATGTGTGTGTGTGTACCTTGACATCCCCCCTAAATTTCCCTAAATTTGAGGGCACTCTGACATGTCCCCCTTGTGCATCTCCCCACACCTATGCCCCCTTGTCTCGAAGTCTTGGTGGAACATTGATAAAAACCCTATCAATGGTATCAATGGGTAGTTAAAAGGAAGCCCTATTCTTATTGTTATTCTTGGGGTTTATTTACAAAAGACTTAGAACCACATATGGCAAAACTTGGGAACATGACTACTTTAGTTAATTGACAAGAATAAGGCAGTTTGGTGGTATTGAAGATTATAATTCAGAATTTTATGTTTTGGTCAGAAGGTTGGATAATGTAAGTGATGAACATTTGTTGGAATTTTACATGGGTTGACTAGAAGAAGTCATTAAACATGATCTTTTCCTAAAACATTGGAAAATGTTTTGGAAGCTATACAATTTTCTTGTCATATTCAAGCCAAGAATAAGGCTACACACAAGTCTGCCATGGGAGCATACATAGAAAATGAAGATTGTTTTGGGGTTCATAAGAAAACCATGCATCAACCTACTCAAATATCATAGACGAAGATGGAGGAAAGAAGAGCAAAAGGACTATGCTTTGGTTGTAACAACAAATGATCAAAAGGGCATAAATGGCAAGAAACAAAATTGTTCACCTTGGAAAATAATGACAAAGAGAAAATGGAGGCATCTACACAAAGAAATGCATAAGAAATGAGCATGAAATAGAGATGGAAATTGCACACTTCATTGATTTAAATAGGTGTGAGATATTTGTTCATGCGTTGGTAGATTTGTCAGCTCCTCAAACCCTAAAGAGTGTTGGTTACATTGAGAAGCAAAGAATCATAGTGCTTATTGACTCAGGTAGTACCCATAACTTCATTGCTAAAGATTAGCATAGCACCTCAATTGTTTTGTATATCTAGTGACAAATTACTAAGTTTTATTTGCCAATGGAGGGACTATTGATTGTGTGTGAAAATGGGACAACATTAAATTGAATATGGGAGAATATCATTTGGAAAGTGCAATGTATGCCATTCAAATTGGAGGTGTAGCCTTTTGATGCACATTGACTATCTTTTTAATGGGTAAGAGCTAGTCCATAAATTTCTGATTGTAACATTGTCTTCTTACTTCTCCCTATGCTGACCTTCTAAATGCCAAAGGTTGAATAACTCTGTCTAGTTGTGGCTCATGTTAAGTTATTTTGTAATCATCCTGTCTTCTCTCTTTAATTGGCCTTTAGTGAATTTTACAAGGTTGGACTTGAAATTTTTCTCATGGCCTCCTATGAAAAACTATGACTTCTCTTGGGTAAGGGCCATCCATGACTCTCTTCTTACCATAAATTTTATGGTGATTTTTGACTTATCCAACTTTTGATCTTCTGGGATATTAACTTGCCCGCCATCTTGATTTGGTGTCATTTTCTCATCATGTTTAGTTTCCCTTAGCTTTTTTCCCCTTGGAAAAATCGTACTTTTCATTAATAGGAAAATTACATGCTGTAGATGCTGAATGCATATGCAAAAGATGTGGCTGTGTGCCAGTTCAAAATTTTGAGGTCCCAAAATATGTTCTCCACACAGGGAGACAATCTTTTAAATAGTACTGCATAATTGACATCAAGATAAAACATACTCTATGCAGAGAGTATTCCTAAAAACATGTACTGTTATATATACATGTTTCAAATAAACAAAAATAAGAGAGACTTGATTTTCATAAGTTCAGACTCCTATTGAGCTTGTTCTGCATGATCCATATACGGCCGGTGGTAGTACTGGAAATGTTCCTCTCCCCGCTGCTCCTTTATCATCGAGATGTTGCATGGCCTGATCGCTGCTGCTTTGGAAAGTTGGTCAGCAATGGAGTTTCGTTCCTTGTAGATGTGATGACAAACGAAATTGTCAAAATATGTGATGCATCTATGAATTTCATCCAAAATATGTCCCATTGTGAATGTGTGACAGGTTGTGGTTTTGTTAATCTAGTCACAGACAATTTTGGATCACCAAAGATTTGTAAATGATGACAATCTTTTTCTATAGCAAATTTGATGAGGTAGTATGCCGTGGAGAGTTCAACAAAGTTATTGGTGCCATTTCCAAGTCCCATTTGAATGTGATAATAATGGTTTTCCGAAATGTGTAGTATAGCCCTGCCACCACATCCTGTATCTTGTGCGGAGCCATCAAAGAATGCCCAGGGCTTTGAGTGATCAATGGATTCAGGAATGATATTCCTGGGAGGTGTGGCTACCGAGTCCTCAGGGAGAGAGTTGTAGTCTACTATAATTCTGGCTGAGATGGAAGTCTAATGAGGGGCGGTGTCTCGGAAGATGTAGTGATTTCTAGCTATCCAGATTTCCCAACAGATGAGAGGGGAAGATTTTTGGTCTTGGGCAATGTGGTAGTCGACCACCAATTTGCCCAAGCTTCCTTGGTAGTCTGCCCCCCCTAGATAATAGGTAGGTGGAAGTGGGTAAGGGTGGAGGTCCAAAGGTCAATAGTGATGGAACAAGAGAGAAATAAATGATCTAGGGATTCATCATTGTTCTTGTAGAAACAACACCAAAATGGGCTACACTGCCCTCTTTTTATCAAGTTTTCACCTTTCGACACCTTGTTTTTTAGAATAGACCACAAGAGTAGTATAGTACGGGGAGGTGCTTTGAGTTTCCACATGTCCTTCCACCATGTTTCAATGTGCTGAGGCTTGTGGTTATTTGCCAATAGTAGGTACCCCTCTTTTGGAGAGTATCGACCATTCTTAGCAATGGCCCATATGATCTCATCTTCCCCTTCTCTAAGCCGAATGTGGGATTCCTGTAGAGCAAAAGTGTAGTTGTGCTAAACTTGGTGCCATTGACAAGGGAGGAGCAAGCTGCGGGCTGTCTTCCATGCTTGATGGAGGAAGGACGATCCCTCTGGATCCACTGTATGTATTAAATGTGTGATTCCTTTCTCAATGAGGATTTGGAGTAAGTGCAGGGGAAGCTGATGAGCATTTCCGCATCCTATCCATGGGTCTCGACTAATTTGGACAGATGCCCCATCAAATATTCTCCAGGTTAGACCATCCCGTATAAGGGGCAACACGTTCATGACTGCTTTCCAGATATTAGAGATCCTCGATTTGTTCTAGCTAGGCAGTCTCAACCACTCCAAAGGCCTGAGTGGGGCGATATATTTGGCAACAACAATTTTGGTCCATAGGTTGGTGGAGGTAAGTAGATGCCACCCTAGCTTGGCCGCCGGTGCAGAGGAAAATTCCTCCAATTTTTTGATGCCCCACCCGCCCCATTTCTTGGGTATAGATAGGAGGTCCCATCTAGCCCAAGAAAATATTCTCCCAGATTGATTGCCTTTCCAAAGGAATCTGCCGCAGAGGTTCTATATACGATTGAGAATGCCTCTAGGTATCCATGCAAGGGACATCCAGTAAACTAGGGTGGCCTCAAGAACTGCTTTGATGAGCACCAGCCGGTCAACTTTGGAGAAATGTTTGTGGTACCAAATATTGAGTCTTTTCTCCAGCTTGTTTATCAACCATATCCAGTCTGCAATCTTATATCCAAGCGGTTTCAATCTATATCCCAAATATCTAAGGCCTTTGTTTATCTGATTCAGAGAGAAGGGAAACCTTTGTAAGACAAAGTTTATTTCATGGGGTGAGCATTCAGAGACTATTATAGAGGATTTAGAGTTGTTGATGGCCATGCCTGTAGTTGTATTGAAGAGATTGATGGTGTTCTGGATGGTAGTGAGGTCATCGATTCCTCCATTTAGAAACATAAGAACATCATCCACAAAGAGGAGGTGAGTTATAGTACAATCCTTCGATAGTTTGATACCAGAGAGTCTACCTCTGTGATGCATGTCCTTGATGAGTCTGCTAAGGCCTTCCATGACAAGGAGAAAGAGTAGGGGCGATAGGGGGCATCCTTGCTTGAGGCCCCTTTCAGAACCGAAGAAGGGCGAGGCTGCCCCATTGACCAGTACACTATAAGATACATTGGTGATGCAACACATGATCCATTTAATAAATCTAACAGAAAAGCCTAAATGGGTAAGGAGCATTCTAAGGTATAACTAGCTAACCCTGTCGAAAGCTTTGGAAAGATCAGCTTTGAGGATCATACCTTTGATCTTTTGAGATTGAATGGAGTGCAACACCTCCTGAGCTGATCCGATGGCTTAGTGAATTTGTCTATCTTTTAGGAAAGCAAATTGTTTAGGAGATATGTGGGTAGATAGGATGGGGCAGATGCGATTGGCTATGATTTTAGAAATGATTTTATATAGGCAGTTGCAGAGGGAGATGGGACGGAAGTCATTATAGGATGAGGGGTTGTCAGTCTTGGGAATGAGTGCTATGAAGGTGGAGTTTATGGCCCCATGCATGCGTCCAGACTTCTTGCACCCCTCAATGACCTTGAGTAGGTCATTCTCTAGAACCTCAAAGAAAGCCAGGTAGAATTCGACTCACCAGCCATCAGGATCAGGGCTCTTATCCCTTTTGAACCATTTTAGTGTGGCCTCAAGCTCCCGCATTGTAACTTCGCTATTAAGTTGCTCGGCTTCCTCCCTATCAATGAACCGAGGGAACAGTTGCACTACCCTGATGACTTCAGCAAGGGTAGCATTAGGGGGTTCTGGAAGACCTGCTTAAAGTGTGAGGTGGCCAAAGAGTTTAGATTCCCTTAGCTTATTAACAGCACAATCAAATATTGTGTAAAGGTAGGATACTGTCACTCTTTTTCGTAGATTATATAGAGAGTGAAGTCCGTACCCAATTATTTTTGGGATTTTTAAATACATGTCAGCCTGGTCATTGGAAGCTGTTACATAAAAACATGTCAGTTTGTCTGACTGGTGGGTCCAGGGGAAGGCAGCTTTCTTTCTGACAGGTTGGCCAATTGTCCGATCATATCGGTGGCTAAAAACAGAGAAAGAAATTCTAACTGGGAAACACTTCTGCAGTGAAAATTGTTGCCTGCAACTTGCTTGTTTCTCTTTCCTCTGAACTGTCAACCAAGATAGACGAATTTGAAATTGCCCCAATATGAGCTAATAAATGCAAAGGTATGAATTTCAAGCATCTGCTGAAGCAGTGTTACGGCTCTATTTGTTGTTTCACATTTTCTTGGGCAACTAATATGCATGGAGTTATGTTTCTGCCCAGAATCTTTTCAGCTCAAAATCAATTGAAGGATGGACTGTAAAAAGTTCCGATTTTGTAGAGCTGCTTTTCAAATATGGATTCCTAAAAATAGAAAATTTCACTGAAACAGTGTCCAGTCTTTTACTTTGGTTGACAATTAGACAAATTTATTCAAACTTGATGCCAAGCTGCAGAAACCCACTGCCAAGATACAAGAACCACTGAGCTGCATAGGATGAGGATGAACTTGAAACTTTGAATTGATAGGTAAAGTGACTGTGCTGCTGCAGCTTGGATTTCAGTGAGATTTAGGGTGTAAGCCTGAGTTTACTATTTTGATAGAGTTTGTTGGATTTGAAAATGTTGACCGAGGCCCCCAAAAGTCCATCCATTTAAACCTGTTTCAGCTCAAAATGATTAAATGGCACTATTTACCCAGGGACTCTTTACTTCTGCATTGCGGAGTAAGTTTGGTGAGTTGTATTATCCATATTTATTGCTTTGTACACCATCTATAACATATTGTTTATGATGATGTGGGGAATTGTAATAGCAATGAGTTAGAATCTCACATTTTATTATACCACCAATTAGCACAGTTTTTTTGGTATTGTTTCATGATCACAGGGGTTCAAGTCTGGTGCACTCAGCCTGTCCTCGAAACAGGTCATTTCAGAGACTGGACCTGGCTAGATCCAAATTGACCTTGATGACTTGGTTTGACCTGGTCAGACCTGACTTGGACATACCCACCAAGTCTCAATCAGACTTGACTGGTTTGATTGGTTAACCTAGGTCAGACCAATGTTTTAAAGGAGCCGGTGACTGGACCGGTCCACCTAATGAACCAGGTTTCGTACCGGAACCGGTCAAACTGGGACTGGTCAGGTCTAAACGAACCGGTTTAAAAAAATACATTAAATAATTAATTTTTAATGAAAAAACTATTTTTAAGATTTAAAACCATGATTCCAAGCCAATAGAAACAAAATATGCAAGGTTTGCTCATCTATATACCATGTAAAGGTGAATATATCAAAATGGCATCGAGTGCAATACATATCTGCAACAAAATACATAATCAATGAGGCTCTAAATGGCCTCTAGAGTCCGAAAACAATGCTCTAAGCTATGGGGTCACTGAACTACTACAAGTCTACATATCAGTGATCAACAACATGATCACTCCTCATCATGATCAAACTCATCACCACTAGTAGACAAGAGATCATCAACATGAGCTACATAAATAATATGCCTCCGAGTTTGAGGACTCCTAAAACTCCTCTACAACTTTAGTAGTAGCAAAAATAGACATCAAAACTACAAATCACTGATCAACATGGTCACTCATGAAACTCATCATTGATTCAATGCTACTAGAAATACATAAACATCATCAACAAGAGATACATGAACATCATCTAACTCAAAGTCTTCAGACTTGGATTGCTCAACCTTATAACATGATAGAAATTGAAAAGGTTTAACATGCCTAACCAATGATTTTGGTTTGAGTGAAGCGTTCATCTCCTTAACCTTATAATGTGGTAGAAAATGATTAGCATGCCTAACCAATTGTTTTCCTTTGAGTGAAGGGTGCATTCTTGTTAAGGCCATGGTAGAGGAGTTCAGCAATCAGTACCACCAACATCAACAAAGTTCAACAATCAATGCCACCACGATCAAGGTTCTTAAGGGGCTTCATGCTTTTGATCAAATGCCAATCTCATACCCTCATGTGTGATAGAATCAAATGGAAACATTGCAAACCCCCAAACCATGAAACCCTGAAAACCATTAAGTCTGCTGAATTTTGAGTGAAATCTAAAATTCTAGTTTCTCCATATGAAATCCAATGAGGTCGAAAACAATCTCAAACGTCCCGAGTCATTTCTTGGTAATGTTAAAAATTTAAGTAAAGTGATGAAAATGAAAATTAAAGGAAATGTCACTTTTACTTTAAGAATTTAACATTACCATTAATTGTCAACATTGTTAGGGTTGAGATGTGTTAGGAAAATGAGAGGGTAAGCATGTTTTTCTTGGAGGGACTATTTTTGGAGGAAAACAACCGCAAATTTCCCTCAAACCAGCTTCAAAACTCACAAAAATGCATTTTGTGGGGGTTATAGTTGCCCTAGCAATTAACCAGCTGGTTTAGGACAAAACCGGCCTGTTTGACCACAAACCCACTGGTTCTGTCCTAAACCGGTCAGTTAGGGCAAAAAAAAGGCGAAATGAGGAGGTAAACCAGGTTTTTAAGCCGGTTTGACCCAGTGGGTTTGCTAACTGGCCGGTTTGACCGGTTACCGGTTCAGACCGGCCGGTTTTTAAAACACTGGGTCAGACAATGACCCCATGTTATGGAAGGGAAAAAATGCTCTACTTTTTCACTTTTCTTCAAGTGTGTTTTTGAGCAGCAACCTGCGCTAGGGTTTTTGGAAGATATTGTTCCAATATCTGGTTAGATTGATGAGCATGGTGTTGAGGCCCCTGAGGCATTATCTTAGGCATTATCTTCAGTGGAGGAATTGCTTTGGTTGGACCAAATGTTAAATCGGGGTATGGCCAAGGAAGGCCTTCTGTTAGCCCTCAATATTGGGTTCATATATGTATCATTTATTGTGTCATTTAGGTCTAGCTGATGAAGTCCTCATGCCATTGTTTCAGTTAATGAACTATTGTAATGAACTGTTTGTGTTGTAATAAACCAAAATAATTTTCCTATTTCTACATGATTTGAGAGAGATCATGGAGTTTATTGTATGCAATCACATGGATACTATCTCTCAGATCAGAATATTGAGTTTGAATTTACGAGCATTGTTCTATATTCTCTGCAAGTTTTCTATATCCGTTTTTTTATTACGTATATCAAACTTCTATAGTGTATTTTTGATCTTACTGATCTCCAACTAAAATTTATTTATATCCTTGGATTTTGTTAAGAATCTAGTTTCTATTATCTGAAATTAAGCCTCAGTTTGACCCTAGGCAAGGGATGTGTCCAATGAAGATGTGTATTGTGGCGGAAGTGATGTTAATAGCGTCAAGGATATTCATCCCACTATTTTTGGACAAGTGCTTTGTTTGATAGCAACTTCAAAACTCTATGAGGATTTGTCATTGGCTTGTTTCTTTAAGTGCACTCAAAGATCCATATCTTTTTGCATGCAGCCATTTCTGTAGTGAATAGATTATATGACGGTAAACATTGTGAGAATTACGTTTTAACTTTTCACTTTTTTTGATGACAGTAGTATTTACTTTGTTTCTTTAAGCGCACAAAATTATCCGTATCTCTTTGCATGCAACGATTTCTGTTGTGAAGAGATTGCTGGATTATATGCTGGTAAACATTGTGAGAATTACGTTGTAACGGTTTCACTTTTTTTAATGACAGTAGTATTTACTTTTCTCTGATATGGCTTTTATTTTGTTTTGTTTTTAACCCCGTAATGGCTTTTTATTTGCAGGACTTGGATGACGTCATTGGAAAAATAAATGGCTTATTATCGAACAGAACCACTCAAGATAGCAGCAAAGGTGCAGAAATGTTTGGCCAAGATGATCTGGAACCTCTTGGCTTAGGTACTTAGAAATATTTTGATTGCCATGTTTTTCTTTCAAAGAAAATCTGGTGGGCAGGGATGCTTCTCCACATTGATGGATGGCATCCCAGTAAGTCTGTCCATCTGTCCATGTAGACTAGCACTATCACTTAAGGAAATTCAAACTGGGCATCCGCTGCCAAATGCCCAACAACATTGGCAACGACCGGTTTGGCTAACTTGTTACACTTTCATTCCCATGATATATATTGTGTGCTAAACCGTAATTTCTTCTGAGTCAGCTTAATATGTAATCAGCCTATTGTTTGGATTTTACAGGACCAAAGGCCAGGGCTTACTTGCTTCTTCTCGTGCGCATGAACCGTTTGACTCTTGAACATCAGGCTGGTGTAACCATGTATCGATTGAATTCAAAATAGAGATTGTAATTCCACCCAAGTAATCGTGTACATTAGACACCTTTCTCTTAATATTCTTTTATTTTTTTTCTATTTTCTCTTTGCAAGTGCTTCAAAAAAAAGTATGCTCCATAGAGCGGGATCTGCATTGCAAATAGTGGACTAACTTAGGCTTAATTGCCATGTCAGAGGGATATATATTCTGTCAGAATCCCCAGAACTTGCATGTCCTTTTGAAACTCATGTGGACAATAATTCAAGAACGAAAAAAGAACCTATTTGTTATCAGGAATTGATTATCAAGAGACCTTTATGGGATTTTATTCCTGGTAAAAATAACATCCTTGATTTGGTTGACTTTCTCGTCAACTTGGAATAGCATTATTTCAAACACGGTAAATTATTTGGATTGTCGTGATATATAGTTTTTTATTAAACAGGACAGATTTATTTTTATTTTAATTTTAATTTTTATCTTTATATATCACCTAATAAAGAGAATTTCAAATATTAATTACAATACATCTTTAAATTTATATGTACCTTTTCATATTTACCCCCATACAATTATGAAATTATATTACAACTTATCAAATAACAAATGCCATGTAACAAGTGGCATGGTATAGATTTGGATTTATAAAGTGAATGGTTGATGCATTCTCCTCTCCTAACTGTTCTTGTTCATGGTTCTTATGCTATTCAGCAGCTCATTTTTTTATTTGAGCTGTGCCTGTTATGGTAGTATATTTTTATATGGTATTAATGTGGTTTATGTTTGGGTTGTCATTATAAAATTTATTTTCTTTTTGTTTTTTATTTTTAATAAGTAAGTTTTCATAAGTTTAGTTTATAGTGAAAATAATTTTTTAATTTATAATTTTTTCTAAACCTCATTTTGAAAGATTGAGGGTATAAGTACAAGAATAATATTTTAATTGATAGTTTTCTTAAGTACAAGAATAATATTTAAAAAATAATACTGGAATATCTTTGTCCAAATTGTTTCCAATGAAATCCCTATATTTTTAAAATCGTCCTATTCTTGGAACACTGACTTTAATTGTATTTTGCAATCATCAATTTTCAATGATTTTTTTTCAAAAAGATATTAAAATATTTAAAACAGAAAAATTATAATATATATATGGAAGTTAGACACTTTGCATTACGTTAAATGAGAAACCCTACTAGTATGTCTTGAGGTTGCTAAGACCTTGTCCAACTAGAACATCTTGTAAATAGAAACTTGTACAAATAGGTTGGTTGTGCCAAACCTTGACATACATCAATATGAGAAGACAAAAAATCTTACAAGTGCTGCAAGCAAAAACCAGCTAGTCATAACAACTATTCGGTAGAGTCTCTAAGTGTTGGGTCCCCATAATACTAGTGATTACCCCATTACTATTGTAGTTGTACCCCTTATTAATATTGTTGTGCTCTTATTGTGCCCATATTGTTATTATTGTGCCCCATAGAAGCCCACCATTATTATTATTGTGCCCTTACATTATTATTGTTATGTAAGCTCTGATTATGTTATGACCCCTTAGACTCCTATATATAGAAAGGAGGTCTTTCATTTGTATCATCCAAGAATTGTTCATTTATGTAATGTAAAGGAGGTTGCCTCCTCGAAGAGGCCTAAGGCATTGATCTATCTTTTCTATCTTTTTTTGAGCTGGTTTCATAACATTTGGTATCAGAGCTTTGGATTCTAGGGTTTCGCTGCTCCAAACAGGTCATCGTGGCATTTTCGTTATAACTTTTTTTCTGCGACGTTTTAGAAGTTGAAAAAAAAACCCATTTGAGAAGACATTCTGATAAATCTCGGGTCCGAATTTCAGAGCGTTTTCGCTATAATTGCGGAGATATGATCTGAGGAAGTTGGTCTTTTTGCAGACTCCTGAATTACATTCCAAACAGGTGACTTGGGGAAAATCGTCATAACTTTTTCTCTGAGCATTGGATTGAAATTTCGTAAAAAGGCACAGAAAGAGGACGAATTGTAGTTTTTTCTATATATTTTTAGAGTCAGAGGTCGAAACAGTGACTCGTGGAACGTCGTACAAGCTCGCTCTACTAAATTAGTTTATAATTAGGTCACTGTGGGAGATTTGGCATAACTCTTCATTAGAGAATCCAATTGGGGTTAGACTAGTGGCATTGGAAAGAGGACACAGAGGGCTACCACATGTTGCAATTTCAGAAATGGATGATCCGAATTACAGAGATACATCAGAGGCAATATCGAGCTCCTACAAGGTGAAAAAAGGTGTTTATATTTTTTAAAATGTTTGCTTAAGCTTGATTTGAAAATTTATTTTGAAGGAATTCAAAGGGCATAGTGAAGCATTATTATCAGTAATTGATGCCCCGAAGAAAGAAAATGGAAACACCTAGTAGGCGACCTGAAAGCTCTAGCGTGACTCATGAAGCAGAGGAAGAAATGCAACATGATATATCAAAATTATGAGACCAAGTGCAACAAGTGTCACTTGCACAAAAAAGAACAGAATCTAAGATGGGTTGTTTAAAGAAAGGTGTAGAAACTAAGATGAATGACATGGAGCTAAGATGAATGACGTGGAAGTTAAGATGAATGACGTGGAAGCTAAGATGGATGATTTGAAGATAGATTTGAAAACATACATGGAAGAATTGAAGATAATTATGAATAAGTTGCTACAAGAAAGGGTCACTAAGGGTGAAAGGGTAGTAAAGGAAACTAATGATGAGAACAAAAGAAATGTTAATCATGATTCCATAGACTCTAATGTTGGATCGAAGACCCACCATAATCCGAAAATCGATATGAGGAAGTTTGATGGCAAGGATCTCGCAACATGGATATTACAGATGGAGCAATTTTTTGATCTCAATAATGTGCAAAACACACAAAAGGTACGTATGGCAACTTTATATT
>APFE030127721.1:241821-264737 GCA_000404065.3 Pinus taeda | reverse complement strand
TCTTATCATCCTCAATCTGATGGGCAAACTGAGATAGTAAACAAATGTTTGGAAGGATATCTTCGTTGCTTTGTATTTGATAAACAGACACAATGGGTCAAATGGTTGCCTCTGGCTGAATGGTGGTATAACACTTCTTTCCATACAACAACAAAAATGACCCCATTTATGGCACTTTATGGGTATCAACCACCATCCATCACATCATATTTAAGAGAAAATTCTAAGGTTCAAGCAGTGGAACATCACATCGAACATCAACAACAAGTCCTCCAACTCTTAAAGGATAACCTCGTGTTGGCACACAATAGAATGAAACAACAGGCAAATCAACATCGCAGTGAAAGAAGTTTTGATGCAGGTGATTGGGTATTCTTAAGGCTACAACCATATAAGAAAATGTCCCTCAAGCAAGCTAAGAAGGATAATAAATTATCACCAAAGTATTATGGTCCGTACAAAGTATTGCAAAAGATTGGTACTATGGCATACAAGTTAGAGCTTCCTACAGCTTCTCGATTGCACCCAGTTTTCCATGTTTCATGTTTAAAGAAGGTTATAGGCAATAAGCTACTAGTTCAAACAATATTGCCAGAACTTGACGAGGAAGGAAAAATTGTATTGGAACCAGAAGAAGTCACAGAAACAAGAACTCGACAGCTACGAAATCGATCAGTTTTAGAGTATCTTATTAAGTGGAAGAACTTATTTGCTGAAGATTCCACATGGGAGGATGAAAATTTTATACAGAAGCATCCAAAACTACTCAAGCATTGAGGACAACACTTTTTTTGAAGGAGAGGGGCATGTTCGGTCGCCATAATACTAGTGATTACCCCATTACTATTGTAGTTGTACCCCTTACTAATATTGTTGTGCCCCTATTGTGCCTATATTGTTACTATTGTGCCCCATAGAAGCCCACTTTTGTTATTATTGTGCCCTTACATTATTATCGTTATGTAGGCTCTGATTATGTTATGACCCCTTAGACTCCTATATATAGAGAGGAGGTCTTTTCATTTGAATCATCCAAGAATTGTTCATTTATGTAATGTAAAGGAGGTTGCCCCCTCGAAGAGGTTGAATTCTAAGGCGTTGATCTATCTTTTCTATCTTTTCTTGAGCTGGTTCATAACACATGGTGATATGGTTTGTTACATGGTTGTCGACATGAGGTTGTCATCAGTTCTGCTAGGATATAGCTGTCGACATGTGATTGTCGTCTGTCTTGCAAGATTTGGTCGTTGACATGGGATTGTTGTCCACTTTGCAAGATTTGGTTGTCGATGGGTTTGTCGCCATGTGACATTTGTTGCTAATGTCACTTTGTGACATTTTAGTTTTAAATGGGTTATTTTTAAAATAAACCTAATAAAAAACTAATGCATTATCCTAAACCATAACCATACATTAAAACACCTAAACCTAAGTTCTAGACCATTAACCTAAGTCCTAAGAACCTAACCCATGTATTAAAACACATTTTAAATACATTAAAAACCTAAAACCTAACTCCTTGACCTTTGTAAAAATCATAATACATTGAAATTATATTTAAAAACTATTGCAAAACATAAATCAGTCATGAACCGTGGGCCTTAACTACGCGGGGAGTCAACCGAGGCAGAGGGCATGTGAACAGGGGTATGGAGACCACGACAAAGATGTTAGAACGTAACTGCGTGGAGTCTCTAACCGCAGATGTGAACAACACACAGTTGGCATTCATCGTGACAGATAGCAACACCTAACCGCCGGTCTAACCGCATCGGGGTCAGACCGTGGTTGGCATGTGAGTAGGGGCAGTTGCCGTGGTAGTCGGGGTTACAATTCACCACATCGGAGACTATGGAGTAAACCACGCCATGTGAGCGCAATACAAACACTGTCATCGTTTTAGCCACCAGTCAACAGAACCGCTAGGATATAACCACGATTAGTTAAATGACAGTCACATGAATTGTCACCTTTCCTCCACCCAGTTAGTAAACAACTAATGGTTCAGATTTATTATAAGGTTTATTTTTGGGTTTTTGTATTAAGTTTGGCTATTTTAAATTAAACTACCATGTAACCTTATCCCTAGGTGTAAAACAATGAAAAGACCGAGGGAAAATGAACCCTAATTGTAGCTCATTCATCCCGAACTCAGCCTAAGGAGGTTAGAGTGCACTTGCAGGGTTTTAAACAGCTGTTTTGCTCATTGAAGAGAATTAGAGTCATTTTATGTTTTGTGTGCATATTTTGGAGGTTAGAGGTTGTTTTTGTTTTCAGTGTAACAAGAGCATCTCGAGTCAAAATTGGGAACCACAATAGGCATTAGAAAGCTGGTTCAGAGATCTTTCTTATGACAGTGACTATAAGTGCATGAGTGCATATTCAATTCGGTAAATTTTCTGTGTAATTGGTCTTCTCGGATTCAATCCTAATAAAGTGGTTGCCCATTTTGAAAGCAAACCCAGAGACATAGTCCATCAGGGACGAACTCCATAATAAATATTGCTATCTGGTATTGCTGTGTATTTGTTTTTTTCACTTCTTTTTTTCATCTTACTTATGTTTTATCAATTGTCGTAAAGTTTTTCTTCTCATACAGTTCCCACAATTTCAGCACTTTAAGTTAACATTCATTTCACTATTAGCATAATCAATTCTACTTCAATTTTAACATATTATCATTTAATATCATGATGGAAGGTTCCTTTGAAATTGAAATATTTTTATGTGATCGGTTCTCCACAACCACATCCTTATATCGGAGAATCTCACAAGAAGGGGTTTTTAGGGCCCATGCATATGCTGCCTGTTTGGTGGGGTAATGGAAGAGGTGGTACAAGTCTTCCTTACATGCTCTTTTGCAATATCTATCTGGAAAGAGGTTCAATTGATACTTATTATAGAAGCAGATGTGGAACTCTCTTTTATTGATAAATGTCATAGAAAATGGTTTGAGGGATATAAAGAATACATGACACTCCCTTTCTATATCGTTTGAGTAATATGGCAGAGTAGGAATGCCAAAATCTTCGATAAAATTGATCTTGAAGTGAGAAATATAAGTATGAAGATATTGACATATTTCTAGGAGATTGGGCCTTGGAGACCGAATCAATAAAGGAGATTTGATACTATAGAGAAATCGGGTAATCCATTCTGGTGGGATATTTTGACAATGCCTCATCCAATGGGGTATCCAGATGTGGGGCACAAATTATTTTTAAGCCTCGTCAGTCTTATCATTTCAGTTGGTTAGGAGGAGAAGGAACTAATAGTAGAGGATAATTGTTTTCTCTATGGGGTGTTCTGCGATGTGCTAGTTGGCTGGCTATTTAGGAGTTTGAGGTTGTCAATGATTCCAAATTAGTTATTAGGTGGGCACATGGGTACACTATTTTTTGGGTGCCCTCTCTATATCACTGGATGCAAAATATCAGAGCCCTGCTAGATTATTTCAAGAACATCTATTTCTCCAACATATACCAAGAGAAAAATAAGGTGGCTAATAATTTATCTAAACATGCTAGATCTAGTATGCTGGGTGTAATTAGCTACCAATCCTTCCTCAAAGGAGTTTTGCAATATTATGGGTTCTTTTATCTCTAAAGAGGAATGCCAAGTTATAACTTCTTTCACCTCTTCTTCCAACTCATGATTTTTATTTAGTTAGGGCGAGTTAGTAGCATGCTGATGATATGTGGGTAGTAGTGGGTATCTATTGTCTACATAATAAAGAATCCATATCCATCATTATCCAAGCAAAGATCCTGTACATTTGGTTGTATGTTGTGAGTATTTCCTTATAACCACTCCAAGATGATATGGGTGGGGCATTTGGAGTATGATTATTTTGGGATGCATAGGATTTGAAATGTTCAAGAGGATTGGTCAAACACATTAACTATAATATATTTTGAAGAGGATCAATCGATCTTATCTTTCAATATGATGATTTGAATTAAAGAAGTACCTTATAAATAATAGAACAAGTTTGAAGCCACTTTTAAATAAGGGTTTTGGAGGATTATAACACCTAAAGTAATAATAATATGCAGGAGTGGATCTTGAAGAAATTCATAATATTCTTACATGGAAGAATAATAAAGCTTTCAAAGAGATAAGGAAACACCTAAAATGCGCAAACCGAGTTGTATTTAGATTCAATTGTGAATGTATTAGCCTTGGTAACCACACATTTGAGATTTCCATATCCAACCACAAAAAAGGTTTTCTTTTCTAGTAAAACTAATAAATAAACCCATTTTATGAAATTGAGATCCATCACCACTGTGCCAACACTAAAGAAACTACATAAAACACTCAAATAAAACAAAGAACAACTATTTCACCTACATAAACAAAAAATTCCTATTAGTGTTTTATATAGAATATCAATGGTCCATTGGTGTGGAAATGTCTTGTGAATCTCAACCTTTAAGCTTGAGGTTTCACTGTTCATACTTTATGCTTAATGTGTACAATGTAGGATTACATGGTGTGACTCAAGAAATAGACAAGTTTTTTCTAGTAAGTCCAAAGATCCACTATGGATGAGTTTATGCTTATATTTTGAAGTGTCATCTTAAAATTTTAGTATTGTGGGTGTTGCATAGTGCAATGCTTATCTTAGAGCCTCAACAAACTAAATCACTAGCTTCTTTTCATTTTTTATAATTTTATTGGAAATTGTATATATATATGTAAGTCACTTATTAAATTGATTGTTGTATAAATTAGGTAACTATGGTTAATGTAAATGTTCAGTGTTTGATAATTAAATAAGCAAATATAGGTAAATACATATTAAATTTAACTTTTTTTAGCCACCATCTTTACCCTTGTCTATCCATTTTTGAAATATAAAAGAAAATTAAACAGTTAACTTTACTTCTCTTTATTAATTTTCCAAATATTTATTAATTTTCTAAATGTTTTGATATCTATAATCATCGTAGGTTTATAAATTTCAAATCATTAAAACCTTGAAAAGCCTAAAAGCTTCAGTGGAACAGTTTTTTGTTTTTTCCTCTAAATTAAATGACATGATTTTCGGTGATATATTTATTTAATTCATGAGTAAATTCATCAATGCGAAGAATCCATGGAAAAATACTATTTTCCAATTTCTTGATAAAATTTATTATAAAATCAATTACAAAATCTGCCCCATCATCGCAAAAATAATAATAAAAATTATTCAACAAAGTCCAAATAGTCTCCTTGTTCAACTACTACTGCAGCAAAAAAAACATGTTAATTCCCAAAATAAAGTTTTAAAATTAAATATACGATATATGACCTAAAGTTTCCCTCATCTTTCTTAGATTTATGGCAATAAAATTCAGATAGACCGATGCAAAGAGATAAAATCATAAATTCTTCTGTATAAGTATCTGGATTGGGAATCCAAATTCCACAAGCGACTCCGGTCACCCAATGAGACAAACGAAATGGATTATATTGTCCGATACAGCGAATCTGGAGGAATTTCACGTGGTTCACATAAATATAGGGCCAACAAAACTATTCGCGACCGACAAAATGTTGATAAATTTTCATTTTACAATCTCTTTTCTCAACTATCACCGTGAAGAGATGCTCTCACTTTCGTCGCATCCGTAAATATGAGAGAGACAGGTCTATCAAGTTGGGCTTACCCCTAGTAGGACCATCTCGAAGTATTTAGAACGAGACGAATTTTTCTGTTGTGTCTATACAAGTATACTGTTATGGTTTTCTAACATGCTAGTTTAAACTTTAAACAACAAAATATTATAATGTCACCACCAAAAACAGTAGGACCAGATTAGGTTAAAAAATGAAAAGAAAAAAATACATCGTTCGGCTGCGCAGTCCATCTAGCATTTCATGCACATAGGCGTGAAGCAATTCTTGACAGTAGGTAAATATTCCAAAACGAAATTAGGGTTTTGAATTTACACCGATGGAATATGCACACAATGGTTTCAAAAGTAAACGTATAGAGTAGGTCGAGTCGTCGAGTATGATGGGAACAAACCCATGCTTTAGTTTGGCCGTTCTTAGAGTTTGTTGACGTTATCTTTTCGTTCTACCATTTTTGTGATTTCAAACAACAAAGACATCAAAACAACTAAGCAACCAATGCTTTAATTTCACATCAATACATTACAGGTGATTGAAGACAACAATTGGTATGTTACTTGCTCACTTTCTTTACGATATGTCTAAAGAGTTGACATTGATGGATCACCTTAATAGTTTGATGGATATAGTTTAAGTGTTGACATTGATAGATCGCCTTCACTAAACCCATGCTTTAGGTTTCTTATTTGTAAGAGTATGCAAAATTATTCTTAAGAGTTTGTTAAATCTATTCTTTGATTCCACCCCTTTAGAGTTAGAGGTTTTAGAGTTTTTATAGTATAAGATAACCTATGAATTTGTACTTTTATGGTATGAAAATAAAATAGAAGTTATAGAAAAGAACTTGTTTGTCTTCATGGTATAAAGATAAATTAAAAATAAGTTGTCAATTTGTTTATACTTTCATGATAGAAGGATAAATTAAAAGTGGTAGAAAAAATAATTTTCCAATTTGTATGTTTTTGTTTCTTATATTAAAAAGTCATTTAAAGAAAAAGTATAAATTAAAAGTCCTAAGAAAAAGCAAGTTATCAATTTACTTACCAGTTGTATATAAAATATATTTAAAGAATTCTAGATGCATATTTTATTTGGAGGATAGAAATATTAACAAAATTTATAAGAGAAATAAATTGAATCAAACTAAATAATTTGAAGAATATCATTTTAATATTCAAATAATATATTTGGAATGAAAATACTATTTTATTTTTGTAGTTATGGCTCTTTAATTTATACCAAGTGGTTAAGTTCAAATTTTAATTTCAAAACATTCTATTAAAAAGTTTTCAATTGAAAAAAATTGTCACTATACTATCAAATTCATCACCATTTTTAGTCTTCTTTAATCAAATTTATTTTTTCTTAATCACATTAACTTTATTTATATTTATCTTATTGTTATATATATTACATTTGGCTTTTAAAAAGATTATGATAATAAAATTATTTTTAAATAAGTTATCAACATAGTAATTATTTTTTAAATATTTTGTTTATAAATAAAATAATAGAAAAATAGACTAATAAAATGACCACATCTTTATATTGGAGATGAAATTCATGTCTAATTTTTTTTATAGATCAAATTTTCATATTCATACATAATATTAAGATTTACATTTTTATCAATATCATATCACAAAAAATACATCTTCATTATGATTAGAAAAAAGGAATAGATTCCTCATTTCCATAGGGGAGCTAGTTGAATAAATATATAAAGTAGTTAAGAAGGGAAGGACCAAAATTTATTGGTACAATATCTTGATTTGTTGTGTGAATATAAAAAATATCATACTGATAAAATCATGAACCAAATTTAATTAGCACTTCTACTTTATAGAGATTTATTTATGAATTTTTATCAATAAAATAAAATTTTGTAACTATGATTTATGTCATTTAAAATTATATTTTTTATTATAATTTTCATGAAATTATAAATACATGTCAATTTATTAGCACTAGACTTAGTTCAATTATAGATTTTACAATGTTTTGGAAATTTGATGGAAAAAATATGAGGGCATGGAGAATTAATGGGGAATATTTAATATAATAATTATTAAGTTGAGAGAATGATTCCCCACACTTTCATTCTTTCCTAAAATGTAAAATTATAATATTACATTTTCCCCAATAATTCACTATCTTAGCAAATGTTACATACTATATTTTATTGCGTGGTGAGGAAATTATGTGGGAAAATGCAATATTATAATTATATTATATAAAATTTTCCTTATTATATTTTTCCCAATAATTTCTCCAAATTTTGAGGTGGAGCTAAAAAAAACTATACTAAACAAATATATAATATTATGATATAATATTATGGTGGGAAAACTATTTTATACTACAATTTTCCCTTCTTAAGAAAAGGGATGTTAGGAATTATTGGAGAAGAATATAATATAATAATGTAGGGAAGAAAATGTAATATTATAAATAGATTATTATATTACATTTTCTCTAATAAATGTAGTAATTGTGAGCAAGGAGAATTGTGGAGAGAAATGTAATATTATTATGTTTTTGGAAAATGCAATGTTATAATATAGGGGTCCTGAACTATTGAGTATAATATTGGGTCTATACAATTAAACTGATAGGATTTTCTAATATGGTAGTTTAAACAATAAAATATTATAATGTGACCACCAAAAACAGTATCACGAGATTAAGGAAAAATCCCAAAAGAAATTACATCGTTTGACTGAGCAGTGCATGTAGCCTCTCACGCGCACAGGCATGAAGCAGTCGTCCTCGACAGTAGGTATATATTCCAAAATGAAAATAGGGTTTTGAATGTACACCATGGAGTATGCACACAATGGTTAGAAAAGTGATCGTATGTAGTCGGTCGGGTCGTAGACTGTGATGGGAACAAAACCATTATAGTTTGTCGGGTCCCAGCTTTAGTTGGCTGATCGTGAAGTTTATTGACTTTATCTTTTCCTTCCACCACTTTGTGATTTCATATCACAAAGACAGCAAAACAATTAAGCAACCAATGCTTTCATAACATCATCAAATTAGGATATATCTAAAGAGTTGACATTGATGGATCACCTCACAATTTGATGGATAAGTGTTGACACTGATAGATCAGCTTTAGGGAAGCCATGCTTTAGGTTTCTTATTCCTAAGAGTTTGCTAAATTTATCTTTACAGATAGAGTTTTAATAGTGCAAGATAACATAGTAACCCGTACTTTCTTGGCGTAAAGATAAGTTGGAAGTGACATAGTAACTCAGTATTTTCATGGCATAAAGATAAGATGGAAGTTACAAAAAAGAACAAGTGTTTAATTTGATTGTAATTTTATCTTTATATAAATTAAGAACAAGTTGTGAATTTTCTTGTACTTTCCTGCTATAAGGATAATTATAAGAATAAATTAGAAGTGACATGAAAAAATAAATGGTCAAATTTAATGTTTTTTAAAGATGTAATTAATGACTTTCCATTTATGAGAAAAATATAAATTAAAAGTTAAAAAAAAACAAGTTGTTAATTTTCTTATTAGTTGTATTTAAAATGTGGTTATTTATTTTTTATGTAGGACTTTCATTAAATAATATAACATTATTATATTGCTTTTGAAACAAAGAATTGGAATCCATATGTAAGCATAAGGCTAAAATGTATTTCATTTTGAGGGTATTAATGTTAACAAGTTTATAAGAGAAATAAAATGATTTGAACTAAATAATTTGTTAAATATCATTTTTATATTTGAAATGAAAATATTAAGCCATTTTGGTATTTATAAATTAGGATATCTTATATCTTATGTTATTAAGGATAGGGCTTGCTAAAAATGTTTCACTCGATGGATCATTTTTATACAGAAAATTATTGAAATCCATATATAAACATAAGATTAATTTGTATTTAATTTTGAGGTCTTAAGACCAGCAAGATTGTCATCACCAAAAAAATGGCTCATTTAATTATACATGTGATTGTTGGAAGATATTAATCATTAAGAAAAATAATATTTCCATAAAGATATTAATAAGTAGTTCAAAAATAGTTAGTTAAACATCACAAATAATGTTTTAATTAGTTTGTGCAAAACTACTACTAGGGATTTGCAAGGATCCACTCAACTATTACTTTCAAATCCATGCATATCTATATAAGTGATAGTTCATGAAATAGTGGCACATGAAACCAAAAATATTTTACCAGGTTCTGAGTATGACAAGTTGACTCAGAACTTCCACTCCTCACGCTCCCTTTAAGCATGAGAAGCCTACACACAAATCAAATTTCATTAAAAGAACCAAGATCGTGAGGGACTTGATACTATGGAATTTGGATCCATTTGTAAGAAAAGAAGAAACAAGGTTATGATGCCAATTTTTTTTTAGAGAACTTTTTACATAATTTTAGAATTTCTTTATGATATCTAAACTTCCACTATTAGAGTTGTTCAAATATTTTTAAGAGAGTATAGGAACCTAAAAGAAAAAAAGGAGGAGCTTCCTCAAAGTGATATCATAAAGCTACATGAGGTTGACATTTCCTATTGTGCCTCTATAAAAGGCTATTTGGTCTTCTATCAATTATTAATAAAGATTTATTGCTTCCCATTATATTCTTGTTATATTTTTGTTATCTTAGAATTTTCATTCATTCATACTTAGATACTACTTTGTAAGTTTACATTTTGTTATTTCATGTTTCTAACAACGGGTGGTTAGATGTGTAGATAACAACAACCTATACATAAAATGGAATTTGGGCCACTCTTTCAACAAAATCCACACAACAAATATTTGGGAGAATTAAAATGAATCAAACTAAATAATCCACATAATATAATTTCTATATTTGAATAATATGGTGGAAATGGAAGTACCAAAGCCATTATTCTTTTTGTATGCTAGGAGGTCTTATGTCTTATATTAATAATGGTAAGCTCATTTGAATCAATAGTTTTACATATACATTCATCCCAATATGTTTTTGGGTTAGACTTGTGACCATAGAGGTCATGGGAATTACTCCTACTATTAGTAATATTCATTTAATTTTTTAATTTCATAATTTTGGAAACATTTTCAATCAACCAAACATTAGTAAAATATTTTTAGTGTTTCAACTTCATCCTCTTGATGCTTTCATTGCGATTCCAGGTCTTAGCTTTAAGAAGTGCATGGATGCATGGTTTTATATTATTAATATTATGAATTTGATTGTTTTCGAAGTTATGTTCTAATAGCTAATCCAGGCCTCCAAATATTTATCCCAACCTCATTTGAGAGTTTAGTGGCTAATACTGATACTAAAACCAATAATATGGAGCTTATCATTGTTGAATTTGATATATTTGTGTCTTGTTTTTCTTTCTTAAAAAATGAGAATACTTTATGAGTGGATCCACTACCAACACTATGATTACATTATTCCTTTATACTTTGGAATACTTATGATAAAATCTATTAAGAACTCTTCCCAATATTATCTGCACATGGATAAAAGTTCTATAAGATCTAGCGCCTTGATCATATCTCATTTATCTTTTTGGTAAACCAAGAACTTTCTCATAAAATTTTGTACATTAGGTTGAAGGCATTCCTAAAAAAAAATATGCTTGATTCTATGATAAGATTTTATAATTCTATACTCTCCCCCTATAATACAATAATGTAGTTTAGAAAGCACATTACTAGAGTGAACCATTATTTCATACAAAATTATCTAATGCACTATGGTCATGTTGTAGTTGTAGAATGAGTTTCCTTGTTGTACGGTTCTACTACCATTTGATCCTTGCTTCTTCAATTTGATTATGTTTAATCAAAAGTAAGGAATCAATGTTCTCTTCTTTCATTGAAAGCGTATTCACGACCACATTATCTTTCCATTTTTTTAGGTAAATTCAAACTTACTACCTAGGATTTTATTGAACCACTTTTATTTTTTCTCTAAAGGAAGCTATTTTGTAAAGAAGTAATTGAGACTATCATGATATTCTTTCACCTTGAATGTTTTACCGTTAGTTAAGAGTGTGATTGTTTAATTGCATGGAGTAGGACCAAGATTTTCTTCCTATAAATGGACTTGAGTAAGTTATTCCATTTAATATAGTGATTTCTAATGTAAGGTGCCTTCCTTATTGGATGGAAACTACACCATTTCCATTCTAGAAGATATCACACTCCATAATAAGGGATTTTATGAATTCAAGGATGACAAAGTCTAGAGTTCTAAACATCACCTTCCCAAGTTTCTCAATGGCTTGGGTTGCTTCATGAGTCCAAGAAAAAATATGTCTTCAAGTCATTCTATTAGAGGCACTGATATTCAACATAGTTGTTGGAAAACTTATTGTAATACCCACTCAATCATCAGAATCTTCTAATTTTCTTTAGGTCTTGAAAGTTGTCCATATATTTTATAGCTTTGAGTATTTTAGGGTCTAATTTAATGGCCTTTAAGTATTTTTATTTGTATGATAAGAGATATCTCTTTGTCAAGTTGCAAATGAGTAAATCCATGCATAGAAATTTCATATATATATAATATTATATAATATATTATATTATATAATAGCCACACAAGTGACATACCTTTGTTTAATTTTCTAATAGGTTAATCTCCTCACCTTCTCCTAACTCTTCATATTATCCTACATTAAATGTTTTACAAAATGTATTTATGAATTTACCATAATCACAAGGATTATGTGTCAAACAATCCCCTCCCCAATTTGAATGGGTATTTATAATTCTATCATCATTCTAAACTTTTCAAACTTTTTCCTTCCAAGTGTTTTAGTGAAGATGTTAGTAGTTTTCTAATTTGTGGAACAATGTTTTAAATTAATAGTATTTTGTTGTACGTAATATCGAATTAGATGATAATTGTTTTTTAGTGTGTTTGGCTCGATCATGCAATATGGGATTCTCTACCAATTTTATTTTAGAATTATTGGCAGTTAAAGAGGAGTAGAATTCACTTATTTCTCTAGAAAATATTCAAGTATTTAACCGATGTAATTTCCTTTGTTACTTCTATAACTACCAGATATTCTACCTCTAATGTGGAATTTTCTAGAAATGATTATTTGTATGACTTCTAGGAGACATCTATTGATACAAGACTCATGATATAGCTCTAATTTAAAACTCTATTTTCTTTATCCATATCAATGTGTAAATCAAAATATTTTATTAGGCTAAAACCATTAACCTTGGAATAATTGTGTCAAAAGTCTAAAGTTCACTTCACGAATTTTGGGACTCTTTTTGTAGTGGACTAATTTCCTTCACAAGGGTTTTGCATAAACCTTAATAAAATCCCCCCAAAAAAGAAATATCTAGTGTACTGGTAGTAAGATAGACAAGACTTATCAAAACATGTATGTACTTGGTTTCATCCTCAAATTTATTAGACAAGACTTATCAAAAAATATATGTACCTAGTTGCATCCTCAATTTATTCCCTTCTTTTCTTGTAAGCTTCAAATTATATTTCATTGGAGTAGAAAGAGGGTTAAATTTATCCATGCCAAGCCTATTCAACATTTATCCATCGTAATTATTTTGGGAGATGGATACGTACTTTAGATATTAAGTTACTCCAATGCCCAAGTAATAGTGAAGATGTTGCATATATGTCATGTCAAATACTTTCTTCAACTCTTTTTTTATGGATGAAATATAGTTTCCATGGTTCCCTGTCATCAATAGATCATCTACATATAATAAAATATAAACAACCATTTTATCAACCTTCTTGAAAAACATAGTTGCATCATGAATATTAATGTGTTTTAAATTCAATTTCATACGATGCTCAATATAACTTTCATACTAGCCTCGTAGTGATTGTTACACCATATCAATATTTGATGAATTTATATACTTTATGTTCTTCTTCCTTCACACAAAAACCTTTGGGATGCGACATGAATAAATTATCTTTTAATTACCCATTAATTAAATCAATATTCATATCCATTTGATGAACTTCCCCTTCATTCTATGATTGTAAGGAAATATAACGCAAATGGTGGCCCATTTTTCTATGGTGGAAAAAGTATCCTCATAATAAATTCCCTCTTTCTATTAAAATACCTTTTCCATGATCCTTTCTTTGTTATTTTTTTCCCATGTAAGAACCATGTTTGTAGTCATTCCAATAATATAATCAATATGAGCTCAACATATCACATGTAGGAATTAAACCCACATGGGGAGGATAACAATAATGTAGGTTTTAACCCCATACAGAAATTACCTGCATACAAATTCTAAAACACAGAAAATAAACAATGCGAGAGCATAACACATAAAACACATATACATAGAGATTTTCCATTGGATCCCAAAACTGAGACTACCAGATTGATTTTTCATTATGTTCCTTTCAATGTTACAATACATATATATACATGCCGAAGTATCCAATACCATGGACCGAAAACCATAGCGCCAAAAACCATGTGCAAAAACCGTGCACAAAATAATAGATAGGTTCACCCACCTAATGTAGGGTCCAAATTTTTTTCCCCCGGGCACTACCCCAGATCCCGTAGAGGGGGCCTACCCACCCCACTCAAATCCCCTGGACAAGGGTGGTTGTTGCCCCCCCTATGACCCCACCGCTGCGTAATCGACGCAACGAAGGGGGGCTCTGCCACCCGTTTAACCCCCGGTTAACTAGGGTTGCTAGTCGTGGAAAGAATATAACACAACCCAACAAATAATTCCAAACAACCACCCAATATATACTTAGTTCATATCCTTGCTTTGTTCTTGTTAATTGAAATGAGCGACCACATTTGTAAATGTTCTTGTATACCCACTTGTGGCCAATTGGATTGGTTTAGAATGGATAGTCTACCTACTTCCATGTCCCATTCATGATGAGAGCATAATACCCTTCTACATTTCTTCTTTCTACTCACCATGAGAAGTGGATATTTAAACGAAGTTGGTTCAAATTTAGTAGATAAATTCAATTCACCATCACATGAAAATCCATATTTTTTTTGGTAAGCTAAGAAACTTTTATTATCATAATGTCTTTAGGGTATAGAGTTGATACATCTAGTCATATACAAGGGGCCTCACTGTCTCCTTTGAATATAGGAGAAAACACCCATTGTTCTTATCAGATACAACAAAAATATAAAAAATCCAAATATTCTCGATATACAATACAAAACATAAGTGGAGTTCAAATATACTAGCAAACTTAAGAGCCATTAAGAGTAACTAGAAGAAGAAATGGGTGTTGGGACCCTCTAACTCAAACTAGGAGGTGCATCTGTACCAATGTCACACTAGGTATTCCCTTCTACATGGGCCAGTCTTACATCAATCCTATTCATGGAGAAATACTTATTCCTCAACATCCTTTTGATGTCCTCCAGTGAAGAAAACAAGTTGTATCTTTCCATTTGTTTGTCTTTCAATACAATACCAAGTAGATTCTTCATTTTCCAATGCATTTCCATAAAATTGAGGTATTCTTTCTTCGTCCCTTAGTGTGACCAATATCAGGAAGCCAATAAGAAACCTCCACAAGTTTCTCAGAGTTAGAGTAATATTTCTTTTCGACCCCACCACAATTTCCATATTTTTGATTTCATGCTAGGTCTTAGGTAGTACTACATTAAAATATGTTGCAGTCATGTCCTAGAAAAAAATCATGCCCTACATTATCTCTATGGGATTTTATTGCCACCGCCATGCTTGCATCACATGTGTTTCCTAGGAGCCATGGTGAGAAGGCGAGGTTCAAAGCTATGGAAATTCAATGAGTGACCATGAATTGAAGAATAATAAAAGTGTCCCCTGAAAAAACACTAACAATATACATGTTTACCTTGAACCAAAGTCATCGCTACACAAATGACACTGAAATTTCCAGAGGAAAATCACTACTACCTATATCCATGGAGTAATTAGATCCTCTCCCCTTGAAACGTATAAAAACTTGGAAAATAAGACAAAGAAAAGTGACAAACACGTCCAAAACAAAGAGATACCACACCTTTTCCATGATAAATTGGACCAGGAGGAAGATGTTACGTGAAAAAACTTTAACAGACCACACATGAAAACCAACAGATATAGGCCTAGAATGAACACTATCTTCTTAGGCTATGATAGGCTAAACCAGTGCTAAAGTTTCTCTAATTTAGTATCAAACCCCAACAAAATATATTTAAATAATGAATTGGCATAGATAGTACTTACAAAAATAAGAATAGTAACAAGTAGAATAGGGAAATCTATGAGGAATGAAAGTTGCATAATTAAACCTGTATTTACATTGGAAATAATTCGTTGCCTTACTATACTAGTCCCCAAGTCTAGCCATAAATTCCATTCTTATCTGTATAAATTCCTAACCCATCTCCACTTCTCCAGTTCCATGTGAAAACCATGCCTCTCCGCACTACTTCCAAACACAAAAATAGGTAGTGCTACTTCTACATAGGAGGCAAGTGAAAGTACAAAAATTAGGGACGTCAACTCCTCGACCTCATTCCTACCCTATCTGCAACACTTACCATTAGGACTAATGCCAATTCCATTAAACCTACTCACCTATTTATGTCCACCTATGAGGGTGCATTTCAGGGACATACCTAACCCTTTTCTATTTAATAAACTTTGGGTGGGTAGGGTGGTAGGCTTGTCCCCTAGAACCCCTTTTGGTCTCCATGTTCATCCCCACCCGGGACATGAAACATCCACATTATCTACATCGCTTGAATCAAAATTTTTGACATCACCTCCATTTTTTCTGGTGAAGCATCTCATTCCTATATTTCCAATCTCATCATTATTAACACATTCAAGTGTTTTTGTGAACCACTTTGGTGGAACTTTCTAATATGGTCTAGGTTACCCCATTAATGAAGATGGTGGTGCATAAATATTCAAACTTTCAATCCTCTCAATCACATCATGCTATGTATTTTTACTAATTTAATGAAGTGGTTGAATCTCCATGAGGGGGAGATACTGCTTCAAAAGGAGATTATAGAGATTGATCCATGATAGGGATTCCCCCCTTCCTAATGTGTAACATCATCATAAAATTCATGATATGTCTTTACATGCGTGATCTATCCAAATGGTCAATATGCCACTCAATAGTTTTCCATCCTTGGAGGATTCAAGAACAATTACATCTCTATAAAGATGTAATTTACACCATCATAAAGATGATATGTCTTGGTGGTATTTGAGTACCCCTAGAAGATGAAATTCCAAATACTTGTATCAACCTCATTTATTTTCTTCTTACGAATGAAGGCATAATAGGTGGACCAAAATACTCTAATAAGTCTCACTGAAGGAATGCGCCCATACCACATTGCATAAGGAGTATTATTTCTAATAACATGATATGGATACCTTTTTTTAACATATACTACATAGATATAATTGCATCATCCCAAAAAATCAACTAAACATTCTAGAAAAATAATTTTGAATGTCCCATGTTCAAGAGTGCCCTATTTATTCTCTATGTTGCACCATTTTGTTGAGGATTGTATGGCATGGTGTTTTGATGTTATTTTTCCATGTTGGATAAGATGGATTTCAAAGAAATTTCATGTGAATTCCCTTCTGTTATGAATTCAATGAGTGCCAATATTGATTTGAGCTTATTTTTCAATCCATAGATTAAAATTTCTAAATTTTCCTTGAATACAAGCCTCACATTGCTTCAAGTTCCTTGGAGTGATGGGAAAAATATAAACACAATTTTTATTAAAAATTCCAAGGTGATCATAATTAATGTGCCCAAATATAGCATACCATAAAATACTAAAAGATATCGTGCCTTCAACATGGTTTGCAAGGTATATGGAATTCTATACCTAAGTATATGCCTCTTTTAACTTCAATAATTTGTCATCCTCCCATCCTATCATGACAACTATGTTTTCAGAATACCTGCATACTTCAACTTTTCTGCCAAATAAGTTAATGTAATGGCTTTTTTGTTATATTTGTAGAATAGATAGTAAGTTCCTTTGTAACTTGGGAAGATAGAGAATTCCATCCAAAATAAATTCTAGGAATATAGGAAATTCGATGACAATATTTCCAATTCATGTGGGTTAAGGAATGGAACCATATGAAAACTTCACTACACCATCAACATTCTCATTCAAATCTTCAAAAAAATCTCTCTAAAATGCCATGCTTCGGGTTTCAACTATGTCAAGAAACAAAGCATATCTCCAAGAAGAAAATGATTTTTTGAGAAAATAATTCATTTATTCCAAAATTACAATCAACAATGCTACAATGAACAAGTTTCAAGGCCTCACCATTTTCATACTCTTTTTTTTTAGTTTGATTTTCTTCTAGGGGATTTTACATGCCTTGGCCTCATGTCCAGTCTTGCTACAACAAACATAATGAATATAATATCTCTCATAGGGATTATGTTTACCCTCATTGGATGATGAAAAAGAAAATATAGGTGTTTTTGCATTGGTAAATAATGCTATAATTTCATAAAGGTTACCATCCATGATTCCATTGGAATTTCCTAGATAAATCATTTTTTAATTTGGTAAGGAATTAGAGGCTTGACCACATACAATTTTCCCCCATATCCAAGAACATATAGTAACTATTCTTATGGGTGTCATGCCACTTCCACAAACTCCAACTATAAGACTTTGTGTAGTTCCCCTACTTTTGAAAGTCCAGAGCTTTATATTCCTCTTCAAAGGGTGTCATACCAATTATCCCTTTCACTAAAAAAAATACACAACAAGTTAATTTTGAAAGGTATCACTTCCAATTTGTAATGAAAATTTAATCCCTCTTCTTAAGCTTCGTGGAAAAATCAAGACTTGGTAGTGTGCTCAAGATAAGAAAACGTGGTTCCCAAAAAGGGTTTGGGCATTTCAAATTTGATTATGTAGAAGGAGTGATCTAGGCCATATTCCCTTTATGAGTTTAGAATAAATAAATATTATGTTTTTCTCCATTCCATTTCCTAATATGATTGTTATAAAACTCTAGATGTTCCACATCACCTCTAGAAAGGAAAATTATCAAAGACAAATTCCATTGAAATTTTGATTAGATGTGTCACTTTAAATAAATCAAATAGTGATTCCAAAATTAAATATATTAATGGTAGGATTGCAACTAAGAATAGTGATGGGTTCTCATATTGACATCCTTTTAGCACCCATAAAATACCTTTTTGTACACATTTTTCTTCTTTCTTCATCCATAATCATGCATTTTTAGTTAGGGTATAATTATATCCTTAATATGTCATTTCAATAATTATTCTTATGATTTTTCAAGAGATTATTTCTTTTCTGTGATAACAATGGTATACATGAATGAATTTTCAAAGATACCTTCCAAGCATGGGTTTTATAAGTCTCTCAATTATTTTTGTAAATATTTATGGGACATAGGTGCTAAAACTCTACCAGTATTTGTTGCACCTCTTTTGGGGACAAAGGTGCTGCAACTCTCTACTCAAGTATGATTTTTGCAACTCTAGGTTGCTGCCGCTTGAAATCTAGGTTACTACCACCATTTCCCCAACTTCCAATAAATGTGACTATTAGCTCTCTTTCACTACAACACACAATTACACATTATTTCAACTATTACCTCTTTGATTTTGCAACCCTTGCTTGACTCTCACCATTGTTGCAACTTGCACCACACAACCATTGCTGTAGCTCACTCAATATTGTTGCTACAACTCAAAGGGAAAGTATTGTAACTCCACAATATTTGTAATAATGTAAAATTAAAATTAACAACTGTCATCAATCGATTGGTTATGCAGAAAAAAACCAATCTCATGCAAGGAAATGATAAAGGAAAATAAGCACCTAGGAAGGGATGAATGATTTAAATTTCATCTATCATGCAACTAATTATGTTATAATTTTCTTGATTCTTCCAATCTCTTAGATAATTAATATAAAAAGATAAAACGACCAATCCTCATGTTTTTCCATAAACTACTTTGATTAAATTAGATAAAAGACATTATTTATAAAACCTATTCTCTCTTCAAGCTAGGGGAGTTAGAAATTGAGCTAGTTGATTGATTATAATAGAGTTATTTATTGTAATTCCATGTTCTTGAAATTTCAAGTTCGCTTTCATTTTGATTCAATCAATGGTGTAATAAGTATGTAGCTCCTTAATTTTTTTGTAAACTAGTGCATCGTGTAAAGAGGTAGTCCCCCATCCTTAGATAGGTATTGTATGCGATTTATAAAGTAGTTTTAGAGTCTTTCATATATTGATTTCATTTATAAAAATTCCTTTAATTAGTAATTAGTCACGACTATGATATTTCTTTTGTTGCAAATCTTAAGATTAATTATTTTAATTGTGATATTTCCTTTTTTGCATGTTTGGGATTTGATTTCTATCACTCTAATTGCTCTAAATCTAAATTTTGATTACTATAACTCGAACATTTCATGTGTTGCAACTTTGATAATGTGTATTGATGTAACTTTGTAGCTAGGATTTATTGATACATTTTTCTCATTAACATTAAAATTCATTATGGAATAATCTTTGGATTTACACAAAATGTTATTATTTAAGATGTTGTTGTAGCTCCTATTGTTGCAATTCCATGATGATACCAAAACACTCTGTTTCTTTCCAAAAGTTGAATTACTTTATTATTGATTGAGTTTTGTTTACAATATCTGAATTATAGTATTAATTCCTTTATGGTAAAGTGTACTTTGATGGTTTGAGAATTATTGCATCATATTTCATTTGCAACTACATTTATATCATAGTTACCAAGATCATCTCAACAATTGTAATAAGTCAATTTAGATGTATATGGGATTTATTTTCCTCAAAATGTGATTTAATTTCTTGGAAGTGTTATTTACTTTCTTTCAAGTGCAATTTTCTTTCCTGCAATTGTGGATTGAATTGCAAATAGGTTTCCCTTTGTGAATTGTGAAATAATCCCAATATCTTGATCTGTGACATTCATTTAGGTTACTATGACTTCATATTTCACTTGCAGAAATGGTGGACAACAACTAAAAATTTCCATATGAAATTCAGATAGACAATCAAAAGAATATAATTTTGGTTTCCTTATAACACAATTATAAATATAATTAAAGGCCCCTAATTTTTGGTATTGATGTTAGGGAACTATAAATATCTCACTCAAGTATGAATAGTATAACCATTATTATATTCCCTAATGTTTATATTTGATTATTTATTTTAGAAAATTAACACAACCATCATATTTCACAAATAATTTAGATAAAATGATGTTTTAATATTTCATGCCTAGAACTAGAGATCAACATGATAAATTCAATAAAAGCCCACAAAAAATAAAATTGTAGGACAATACGAGGATGATAAAGGGAATAAGAAACCAAATAACTTGACTCCCATAATGACCTCTCTTTGTTAAAAAGAATAATTAAGTATCTAGTCAGAGGCCCAAGGACACACGAGATTCATCTTCCACACCAGGAAAAGCCCAAATTTTTAAGGTGCTAATCAGTGATCAGTTCCACCTTGAAGAACATACTTTTCCATATTCTTCTAAGAAAATTTCAGAGGAGGAAGACAAGCCTCAAGTAGAGATGGACCAAAAAATCGAGGAAGTAAGCACTTTCAAATTCCCCATCCTCAATTCGGATGAATAAATAAATATGAAAAACATTCCTCACTCAACTTTTCCCAACTTCCAAGACCTTTTGAAGGAATATCTTTATACCTTCCTTTCCAAATTGAACGTACTTTGTTGAACCTAAAACTACATTTTAAATTCTCATGAGTTGTAAGTTAAATTTATTCACTCCCATGCTCTAGAATTCAACATTGTGTTGGTTCATGAGCCTCGTTAAGGGTAACATTTGCACATAGGAACAAATGAAGAAGAAAATTCCTAGAAAAATATTATGACTACTATAAGGATAAGGAAAGAGGGAAGAGGTCTTTAAAATGCCCTGGAATGAAGAAGAAATCCTTCAAGAATATGTCAAAAGGTTAAACAACAATCTTCTTCGAGATGGACAATAAAACCTGTTCCCTAAGACATTGCATGTCCTATTACTAGGAGGAATGTAGGTGTTAGACCCCTATACTACTAGTGTAACCCCTTATTGTTATTAGTACAACCCACTTATTATATTGATGTACCCATGCAGTACCCATATTTTTACTATTGTGCCCCATAGAATCCCACTATTGTTATTATTGTGCCTTTACATTATTATTGTTATATCGGCTCTGATTATGTTATGACCCCTTAGACTCCTATATATAGAAAGGAGGTCTTTTCATTTGTATCATCCAAGAATTGTTCATTATTAATGTAAAGGAGGTTTCCCCCTTGAAGAGGCTGAATTCCTAAGGCGTATGATCATATCTTTTCTATCTTTTCTTGAGCTGGTTTCATAACATTTGGTATCAGAGCTTTCGATTCTAGGGTTTCGCTACTCCAAACAAGTCATCGTGGAATTTTCGCTATAACTTTTTTTCTGTGACGTTTCAGAAGTCACAAAAAAAACCCATTTGAGAAGACTTGGCGCTAAACTTTGGGTCCAAATTTCAGAGAGTTTCTTGGAATATTTGCGGAGATATGATCTGAGGAAGTTGGCCTTTTGGCAGACTCCTAAACTACACTCAAAACAGGTGACCTGGGGAAAATCGTCATAACTTTCTTTCTGAGCATCGGATTGAAATTTCGTAAGAAGTTACAGAAAGAGGACGAACTTTAGTTTTCATTTATATATTTTTCAGAGTCAAAGGTTGAAACAGTGACACGTGGCACGTCTTACAAGTTCGTTCTACTGAATTAGTCTATAATCAGGTCACTGTGGGAGATTTGGCATAACTCTTCATTGGAGAATCCAATTGGGGTTAGACTGGTGGCATTGGAAAGAGGACAAAGAGGACTACTACAGTTCGTAGTTTCAGAGCTTAAAGATCTGAAAGTACAAAGTTACAGTCATTTCAAGATTGAGCTCCTAAAATCAAGAAAAAGCAAGATGAAAAAGTTTGATGACAAGGATCCGGTAAATTGGATACGTCAGATGGAGCAATATTTTGATCTACATGGTGTACCACTGTTACAAAAGGTATGTATTGCATCTTCATATTTAGAACCGAATTAATTTTTATGGTATAAAGGGCTTTGTTCTCGTAAAAAACTTGTTACGTGGTCAATTTTCACGCAGGAAATGATAGCACATTATGAGGATACAAAGAGCAACACCTTCTTTAGAGCAACACCACAACAATTGG